>MU161092.1:0-11479 GCA_015888305.1 Antheraea pernyi
CTCATGAGAATCCGCTCATAACGAAATGTTTTGAAATGTGTTGTGTTGTGTGAAACGAAACATAGTTTTATGATCTTTTTTTATTGTAAATACATTCTTTAAAAAAATGTGTTGGGAGGACGTGCGGGGAGGACACGTGTCCCAAAAATAAAATTGCATCCTCTTAAAATGCAATATTATATCCTTAAATTGTAACATTCTAATGGACTGATTGTCAAAGTCGGACTATTTTGTCAAAAGTTATGCGTGGTCATAGATATAATTAGTGAGTGAAAAATTAATCATTCATTGCTTCGTACCTTTAGGGTTGGAATTTTTTCCCAAATTTTTGTGGGAGCACCTTCCGGGTATACCCATTCCAATAAATAAAGAATTTTTAAGATCCGACTACTCTTAAAAAAGTTATGCGTGGGCATACATAATATATATATATATATTGGAATTTTTTCACAAATTTATGTGGGACCACCTTCCGGGTATACCCATTCCAATAAATAAAGAATTTATAAGATCGGCCTACTCTTAAAAAAGTTATTCGTGGGCATACTTGCCCACTTGCCGACTTGAGAACCTCCTCCATTTTTTTTGTCGGTTAAAAAAGAAGTAACTGTTGGAATATGACACTATTTAAGAGAGAAAGGTATAAATAATACATTACATTATTGACTGACGCTTTATTAAGAACATGACAATATTGTTATAAATTGAATAGTTTTCAAATACATAATAACTTATATTAAATTCTTATTCGTTAAAGAATAGTTAAAAATGCATAAATAATAATTGGAACTGAATGAGATTTTGATTCAATTCAAGACTTATTACATACATCGCTACTTTTAAAAAAAATATTACCACGTTGAAGTAAATTTTACAAAACAAAATATTACCACAAAATATAATAAAAACTAAAGTAAGTCAAATACCCGATTATTTTCTATAGTTTTTTCGAATTTTATTTTTGGCAACCAATCTTCTAGTAGATTATTACTGCCATTATCAAGTCGGTGATGATATTTCAATGATTTTCAATGAACTAACAAGATGGTGGTCGACTTATTAAAACTTCCCAGGGAGTTTTGTGACAAGTCGGAATACATGCAATTTGGTTATTATTTCCCATCCATTTCACATGTGCACAATAGCCAAACTATATTACGTAAAACACCACCAATATTACATAATATATAACCAAATAACACAAGAATATGAATAAAATATAAAGTCCACTATATGACATTCCAATATCCCGCCAAAAACTCCTTTCCTATGGTTATTCTCTTCGATCAACAATAACTAGATAAAGGGTCGGCGCGAAAAATACGTCTCGGTAAATAAGAGCCCACTTGAAATGTGTGCACTTATTTTGTTTAGTTTGTTTGAAACACAGCCAATGTAAGCCCGTTTCACATGCCGCAGTGTATTCAAAACATGCAAAAATAATACCCGAAAAAGCAATTTAATGGCCGGAGTATCTTACTTTCGCTAAATACATGTTGAACAAGTTATACTTTAAGCTTTAAACTAACTAATAATATCAAATTTTGAACAAAATTACCGATTTTAAACCTGTGATACAAATGTTTGGCCTCCCCAGACACACACGCACAATAACGGGAAAACGTACTTTATTCATTACGTGTTAAGGTTGAATTCACAAATGTTGTTTATGTTGTCTTTTCATTTGGAAGTGACGGGTGTAATTTATTGCTTTGCTCGTTTTATCGTAAGTATTAGATATTTTGAACATTTGTGACTTTATTACTAGGTGTTATGGTTGTAATTAGGTTGAACTTAAAACTGTTTTAAAAACTGTTTCTTTTCTCCCTTTCTTAGTAAACAAATAGCTACACATAAGTATATATTTACGCGGACAGTTTTTAGCATCGATTTTCTACGTGACCCTTTATCTAGTTATTGTTGATCGAAGGTTATTTTCTGAGTCTGAAGAGGTTTAAAAATAAAGTCGATTCTTTGTAAATCACAATATTAAGCATGGTCATCCAATAAAACTTGTAGTGAGATGGATGTAACATTTTTTTGGACAATTATTTTTAGGAGACAAACAGACGGGTCACCCGATGGTAAATGATCACCGCCGTCCATGGACACTAGCTACACCATGAAAATCGCAAGTGCATCGTCTGCCTTTCAAAAAAGTGCACGCTCGCTTCTTGAAGGAAAATATAGAAAAACAAAGTAAATATCTATATTTATTTTTAGACATTTTCACTTCATTTAATATTGTTAATTGCAGCTTATAATTCTTTGTCGCATTAGTGCCATTTCGTTCACAATTGGAATAAAGTTTCTGTGTATTGGGTACACTTACTTTTTTTTTTTTTGGAACTGACTACGCTATTGACCTAACAAGGTCTTAATAGCTTCTACTACTAAGGCGAACGCTTAAGGCACTCAGCCGAGGATACACATACTATTATTCTTTATAGAAGAACTTAAGTCACCTAGTCACATTAATTCGTATATGTTTGTGTTGAATCAGTTGTCCCCATTAATATCTAAACGTTTGTATATGAATCAACTGTCCCCATGAATGGCTATATATACTAGTAAGTTAATTGTCCCCATTGGTTATTATTTGTGTATAAATCAGTTATCCCCATTCATTCATAAACACGTGTAAGTATAAATTGTCCCCCTTGATTTCTGTATGTTTGTGTTTGAATCAATTGTCCCCATTGATTACTATATGTTTGTGTGTGAATCAATTGTTCCAATTGATTATTATATTTATGTGAATCAATTATCCCCATTGATTAATTTATGTTTGTGTGTAAATCAATTGTCCCCATTAATTCCTATACATAAATCAATTGTAAGTCAGTTGGAAGGATCTCTCGTTGTCCCGCCTGAGGGTGTCGTGTGTCGTCTTCAGCTGGTCTAGTTTTGTCGATATCTGAGCTATGGAGTTGTCTATCCACTGCATTGAAGACATGTGTGCGTTCAGAATGCGACCGATTTGGACGACCTGGAAAAAAGAAATACTCATTACATAGTATAAAACAAATTCTTCTGTCGGTCTTTCTTTTCGCAATATACTCAAAAACGACGGAACAGATTTTCACCAGTAGATAAAGTGATTCACGAGAAAGGTTTACCTATATAATTAGTCAATGTTTTTTTTATTATCAGGGCGGACAACGTCCACCGGGCTCGCTAGTTGATCTATATACAAAAAGTTCCCTTTGAATTATTTTGCTTGTTAAGTATTCTCTGTCACCAATGATGTCTTTCAGAATAGTAAGTACTTCTCATGGTGATGTCTCACTGTCATTTCAAATAGTACTGCTGGTTTTAAATCTATTATTACATTTATGGGGTTTTCGTACAAAGTTTATCTATACTAATATTATAAATAGGTAAAATTTGTGAGTTTGTGACGTTGTAGGTGATAATCACAGGAACAACTGGTCCGATTAAAAAAAATCTTTCAGTGTTATATAGCTCATTTATCGTGGAAGGTTATAGGCTATATATCATCACGTTAAGACCAACAGGAGTAGAGCACCAATGAAGAATGTTTCAAAATCGGGGTTTTTTCCCTCTTGAGAACTTCCACTGCATGTTAACGTTAGCCCAAAATAAACTATTCCACGCAGACGAAGTCGCGAGGAGAGGCTAGTATTATGTAACTTTAAAAGTGATGACATATAAAAATTTAGTTTATGACAAGAAATTAACCTGATTATAATGTTTTTTTAAGTTCTATCATTATTGCAAATAACTTAATGTCTTTTGGAATAGCAAGTAATTCTCATGGTGATATTTCTAACTGTTATTTAAAATAGTATTTGGTGGTTTTGAAGCTATTATAGATTTAGGATATCCTTAAAAAAAAGTTTATATTCTGTAACTTTGAAAGCGATGAAATATATCTATGTATTATATAAATTTACTTTATGAAAAGACTACGTCCCGACTATAACTTTTTTTTATCGTTTAATTATTGCTAAGAACTTGAACTAGAGTAATATCACTTACGGGATCGTTACTGTCCTGACTTCGGTTAGTTTCATTGAGATGTTCGATGATCTCTTTCAAATCTTCAGACATTTGCCGCAGCTGGGTGTCCAAGTTCTCCGCTAGTGTGTACCTTTGAAATAAATTTCATTATTAACCAAAATAATTAAAAGACGTATATATTTCTCTTTTGAAACGGTTACTTTTTTGTTGAAAACTCACTGCTGGCTTTGTTATTACACTTTTTTTTTCTCGAACTGACTAAGCTATTGACCTGACAGGGTCTTTACAGCTTGACCGGACTACATTATTACACGTAAATTAAAATTATGATAAACTGGCAAAGTATAGAAAAGAAATTCAAAATTAAAAACTGACGCAAAGTATGATATATTTATAACAGTCGGTCCTACTGTTTTCTGTCAATAAACTAATTTAAAGCGCCATCTATCCGAGACTGATGTAACTTACGATTAATAACTATAATTAACATTGACAATAATTTAATTGGTGATTAAAAAATATTGACGCCAGTAATCGAAGTAAAAAATTATGCTATTTCTCAATTTGAACGAAATTATAACATAAACTCCAACTTTCTTGTAGATTGGTTCGGTAGTCGTGGAGTTCATTGTGGAGAAACATAATGACACTGAATTTATATATATTTAGATTACTGCATTAGATACGATTGATCACACAGTAATGTACTTGGGAAGATGCTCCAGAGTATAAATAGTTTTTTTTTTATATTATAGGAGGTAAGCGAATATGTGGGTCATCTGATCATGTTAAATGATCACCACCATCCATAGACATTTGCAACACCAAGGGAGTTGCAAGTGTGTTGCCAGCCTATATTTGGGAGAGTGGGGAGGGGGGAGAGGATGGCGGAAGAGGAAGGGAAGGGGGTCTTCCGGAGCTCTCACTGACTGAACGAAACGCAAAAACGCAAGCACTGTTACTTCACGTCGCTGTTTCTATAGGTCGGGTGGTCTTCCGGCGCTCTAACTGACCGAACGAAACGCAAGCACTGTTACTTCACGTCGCTGTTTCTATAGGTCGGGTGGTAGTACCCCGGGCGACCCATTCATGCTGAAACTAGTAATAGCTACAGCGTGGCTCTACCACCTACAAAAGACCTACTTAAATTTTGGAGAATAAATAAAAAAATTATTAGCAGACAACTTAATATTGCTAAGAGATATTTGAATGAAGACTTACATGTGCTCTCTCTCCGGGTCCCTCAACCGTTCAGTGTTCTCCTCGAGTAGTTGTTTCTCCATAGGCGATAGTAAATCCTCTAGTTCCTTCTGCTGCGCTAACACAAAGTCGATCTCGTGCTCTAAGGATGTCTGCTCGTTCTTGACCGTCTCCACTGCATCATTCAGCTCGACGATCTGTGCCACATGTTTTATTTAATCTTTTTAATATAATATATTCTTTATGAGATATACAATACCAGTGTAAACCGCAGAGTACGTTATATAAATAGAGGTCACACTCGTTCTTTCCAATCAGCACCTTTATAATACTAGTTTCGAACTAATATCTGTTGGTTATAAATGTACATTTATAGCTATGTAATACATATGTATACATACATATGTATACATAGCTATATGCATACGTATATGGCTGTACTGCGTAAATCGTATACAAGTTTTAGATCATTTTTATTTGTAATGAATATATTCATCGTAAGGCAAATCTAAATCCAAGTATGTATATGCAGAAATCAATGTTTATAAGTAGATCCGGAGATAGATAAAATTGTTTGTGGGAGGCAAGACGATTTAAGGGAGCACACTCTCGTAACAGATACGTAAACAAAGTGAATGAAAACAAATATTTGAAAGTTGTCAGTTTGAAATGTCAAAATTAATTGTCGTCCATCATCTTTCGTAACCAAACTTGCCAAAAAAATTATATAACAGTGCCATCTAGAGAGTGGATTGATAACCAAAAATAGCGACGAGACTGAGCCGTGAAAATAGCGTGGTGTAAACTCGATCTCTACTTTCACTCTGCTCAATAAAAGAGTATATACATCTATACATATAAGAAGAATGTATATCACTCTCTATGGAGTTTTTGGAAGGATCTTGGATATTTGGGTCTATATTGTGTAATGTTGGTGGTTCTTTACCTAATATAGTTTCTTTATTGTGCACAAGTAAAGTGGGGATCGGAAATAATATCACGGAGCATGGATTCTGACTTGCAACAAAAACTCCCAGGAAAGTTCTAACAAGATGGCCACCATCTTGTTAGTTCATTGAAATTATATCAAGAAACTTATAAAATCGTTACTCAATTGATAATGGCAGTAATAGTCTACTAGAAGACATGTTGCCAAAAAAAAAATTGAAGAAGAATGTATATCAAAAGTGTCTGCACATTACATACATTTAAATCGTTTTTAGAAATGTCCGTCTATCTGTTTGTATGAATAAATCACTGCTAAAGTACTACGTTCATGATTTTAACCTTTTAAAGAAAAAAATAAAGCATATATTCGAGTACAATTTAGTGTCTGTTTAATGAAAATCGGTGCGGCCTTTCAAAAGTTATCGTAATTTTAATGACAACGCGACTTAAGTACGAGAGAAAAGTATATAGTAATTAAATTTAATACATTCAGATGACTTTATTGGTCACTGTTTGGTACATCGGGTTCCACGCGGATGAAGTCGCGGGCATAGTTATTCTGCTAAAATTATAAGGACGTCTTTTTTTTGTAAGTGAAACTTCTTATGGAAGGGCATTGAAAATCTGATCCGCAACCTTTTTGTGAATCGAAAAGTGGTGGGGGTAAACACTGTGTCGGGTAGAATGTGATAAACACCGGTTTATCAATCGTCCGATCGCCAAATTTAAGCAACATCAGACGCGGTCAGTACTTGGATGGGTGACCGCATGTGAATAAAGCGTGATGTTGGTTGTTTGTTGTATTTAAAAAAATTAAAATGTTTCCTGTAGTACAAAAGTTTCACTTCATCTGTGTCTTTACGGCACACCCGGCTCTCTGTGATACATTTATACATTAATTAAGTTATATATATACATATTGGGAGAGCAATAAAGAAACAATATTAAAAGAATGATGTCAAAATGAATGACGCCATATTTACTTTTATTTAAGCCAATTAAAACTCGCCGAAAATTAATAATAAAAACGAATACTTGTATAATAGACACAAATAAACAAACTATACTAATATTATAAAGAGGTAAAGTTTGTGACGTTGTAGGGGGTAATCTCAGGAACTACTGGTCCGAATTGAAAAATTGTTTCAGTGCTATATAGCTCATTTATCGTGGAAGGTTATAGGCTATATATCATCACGCTAAGACCAATAGGAGCGGAGCACCAATGAAGAATATTTCAAAATCGCGTTTTTTTTCCCCTTAAGTGCTTCAGCTGCGTGTTAGCGTATGCCCAAAGTACTTATTCCACGCGAAGTCGCGGTCAGAGACTAGTTATGAATATAGTTATAGAATATCTAAAGATAATTCAAGAAGTTCAGAGTAGTCAGCCTATATTATTCAAATATTGTCAGTATTCCCTGTTGATCACTGCTCAATAGTATATCGACTGACAACGGAAAGTCATTTGGCTAAATTGACGGTTTTTGCATGTCAGTCGATTAGTCTTTCCACACATCAAATAAGTCAGTATTAATATTTAGTAAGCCTTTAATAACATCCTCAAAGGAAACGTAGGCAACAGCTCAAATCAATGGAAGTCGAAAAACAAATAAAGTAGAGTGTTTCATTTGGTGTAATAAGTCGCTCAATAGTAGATGTGTTGTTATAAAGTGAATGATGTTTGAACTTATTGTTCAGATGTTTATATTTTATAAAAAAAATTGATTTTAATAGGTGGTAGCGACACGCTGTAGAGCTATACTGGTTGCAGCATGAATGTGTCGGCTCAACCCCGGTACCACCACCCGACACCCAAAATCATCCACGTGTATTAAATGCTTGCATTTAATACACGTGGCTTTCGCTCAGCGAGAGCGTTGGAGGCCCACCTCCCGGACCCTCCCCCATCTTCCCCCTCCCCCAAATACAAGCTGGCAATGTATTTTCAACTCCCCTGGTGTTGTTAGTGTCTATGGACGATGGTGATCACTTAACAACAGGTGAACTACAAGTTCGTATGCCTGCTATGACTTAAAAAAAAAATTAACTCAACTCAACCTCAGTTCGTATTTATAGTATTAGTAATGATTTAGAAAAATAGTGTAAAATGAGCAATGTAATATTAATGCTTTCATTGTTGCGTTTCGTTCGCTCAGTGAGAACGCTAGAGGCCCACCTCCCCTCCCCCCTAAACACAGGTTGGCAACGCACTTGTGACTCCCCTGATGTTGCTAGTGTCTATGGACGGCGGTGACCACTTTCCATCAGGCCCCTCATCTGTTTGTTTGCCTTCTATAATATTAAAAAAATTAAAATATCGCTCAATTGAGCAATTCATCCGTTTATGCAGTGTATGAGTTTCTAGCAGACCGTTTTCCTGAGCAGTGCATCCGAGTGACAGTACACATTATTATTACATTACAATTTAAAAACACATTACCTTCTCCCCGTTAGCGATGAGCAGTGTGTCCCAGGCGTTGATCTGCGTAGCTTGGTTGATGAAGGTGCGTTCCTGTTCCTCCAGCTCGAGCGTCCATTTGTTTAAGTTCTCTTCTAGTTGTGCGAATGTTATCGATATTATTGGTTGTGGTGCTGTTATTGCGGTCGTACTGTAAACATTATTGATGTGTAAACTTTTTTACTGTCATTGTGGTTAGACACTCGCTGAGCCAAAAATACGACATTAAACGCTTTGTTAAAACTTCTTGGATAACTTGATTATTTTTTATGAGTGCCCCGTCAACCCGCTCGTATCTAAGCAACATATAACCATTTCATTTTCACCACCGATATTGAGAATATGCCATCTTACTTCCAAATTTTATCTAAGACAATGTGGCGTTACGATACTACTTTACGTATGGGTGCGTTATCGTGCCATTTGTTTTGTCAATATATCATGTAGGTATCTTATTATATCTTAATAATATATATTATTTACTTATAATATCATTGGATTTAACTATAGGCAATCATATAATTATATAAAATTTAACGTGTGAGCAAATGAGATGGAATACATTATACAATGTAAACCCCTAAAACTCTTAGTTTATATATATTATCTATATATACATAGACAGTGAGGAAACGGTTAAGAACATCTACCCCCTCTGTTTCTCAGCCGATTCTTTTCACTCTTTTTTATTTTGTTATCAATAAAATAAAATTAAAAATATTTCTTTCATCATAGAGATCGATAGTGAAAATTCGTATCGATATAAGTTGCCTAAGTTTGTAGAACGAAGATAACGCACAAACAGATCACAAAACGTCATTCTTTCGTACTCACTTATTACAGAGAAATTTGAATATTCAGGTTTTTGAGAATCAGTTCATTAATTTATCAGATAAAAAACACCGAACCAACTTTAATGTAGTTTTCAGATTAATATAGCCCTGAACCGGTATGTTTTAGACTAGATAATGTTCCCCGCCTGTATGTTTTGCTGAAAGAGTTTATTCTAAAAATGATAGCTTTTTGATGGAAATTCTCATACAGTCCCCCATACTTGCATTAGCATGCAAGTCAAAATGCTCGCTTTTTATACGAGTTGTAACCGTATCATTACGCTTGTCTAAGGGATTGAGCATATATGATAAAATATACCGCTTTAAGAATATAAAAGCCTACTTTTAATCCGGATAAGACAAAATATTCGCGTGGATAAACAACAGCATATTTACAGGAAGGAAGCCGCGGACACTCAGTAGTAATTATATAAAATTGACTCACGTAGTGACAGCAGTTGTTAGAGATGGCATCGTAGTGGTTCCTGTTGTTTTACCAAGTGCCGTGATACCAGAGGGCGCTTTTGTCGCTGCTGTAATTTTATTAACAAATAAAATAACATAAATATAATGTGAATTCCTAATTTATTGGGCTATTAAAAATAAAATTGGCTCTCATTAGTAGGCAAACATGAGAAGCACTTTAAATAATTGAAATATTCCTCTTGCCCTCTTTTTTTCAAAACGTATTTTTCGTCTGTTATTCTTAAAAATACTATAACATAATTAAAATACTGAAAATAATTTGGCAATGCTAAGGGTAAGATGTATCCCTTAAATTCTTGGATACAACTTAATCTGTAATGCGGGAGCGGTCGCCGAGGGATAAACATTTATCTATTGATTTATACATGATTATATACTTCTCGATTCCCGATAGGCTAAGTAATTAAATGCGATATATATATTTAAGTAATACTATAAAATATAGAACTTCTAGTAACGTTTTCTTCTATTATACTTCTGTGTATTTAATAATTCCCTTCTATTCTTACGCCGCACGAATGTTTATTTTCTTTGACTTTAAAGTCAATTTTAATCAGCGTTACTGTCACAAAATGCTTAAAAAAATCTTTATATTTACAGTTCTATGAAACACCATTATTGTAAAAAAAATGGATTTTAACTTATAACATTATTATAGTCAATAATCTCTAAGAAAATTTTCAATAATTACACGAAATGGCATTGTACGTCAAATGTCAATGTAGTAAATGACATAGACTAATTTCAAGCAAGGACCATAAACTAACATAAAACCGAATAGTTTGTGGTCAAATACACATTAATAATTTTATTACAATAGCTAATAATATGACAATGTATTAAACGCAACAAAGGCACTTTGGTCTTCTCTCATAAGACAGTATTAGTATCACAAACACACCAGCTTATAGTTTTATATATATGTATTCTTTATTTCATGAAGGGATCACTGAGGATTAAGAGATATGTGTCAAGGACTTTACTAATGTACAGTTTCCTCATGAACCTATAAAGAATCCCAATTGTTGGGGCAATGGGGTTGATATGTTGAATAAAAGCATCTAAAAATAAATAAAAAATATATATGCAATTCACAGACACGGTACATCCAAATTTAGACAATTAATGGTTGGTAAAAATAATTGTCCTTTGTGGGTTTCGTACCCAAAATACTCAGTGCAGATGAGTTTTAGTTAAATCACCACACCATAAGTGTCACTAAATCTGTGTTTTTCTTTACATACTGTTATCAAAGAATAGTTATCAAGATTGTTAGGTTTCTTCACAGTGTTTTCCTTCACCATCGTCCAGTGAATGCTAATAATTGAGTATTAATTCTGAGTATATTTAACTCAATATTTGTTGGTATCGATGACATTTGGAAATGAAATGTATACAGTAAGATGCATTATTACGTCCATCTGTCCGATATACACGTATTCATTTGTGAATCATGCAATTTCGATTGTATGGTTCACAAATGTATATATGTATGAATAGCTTAGAATAGTTAGCTAGGTCAGACGCGACTTTCTCCAGGTAACAGCTCAAGCCGAGGTGCGCGTGCGCC
>MU161092.1:35761-51693 GCA_015888305.1 Antheraea pernyi
TGCGACCCGGTCAGGCTGTAGAACCCTACCACCCCGCTTTCGCAATTGCCTCGTTCGTTATTCGGCAGGGTGCACCACGTGCAGGTGAGGTTGGCTTGGGTGTCTCAAGTCTTAGATGTTATTCGACACCCCGCGACACCCCAAACTATACTATAGGAGTTATATACTATATAGTTACTATAGGAGTCTAACTTTTTCATGTTATAATAAAATTTAAAATCTCTCTTCAACCATAAATAATGTCACTTTATGAGAGTTGGTGAGATTCTACAAAGTAAGATATTATGTGAAATGGATGGACCGAAAAATAAACCTTATGGTGTTGTCACATATATATGAGTGAGTACATCTAAAGTATTCTAATATTAACCTTCATCGTAATGAAGGAAGTAAAATTAGTGTGTAAATTTACTGTTGATTTGATGAAAAAAAAAATACAAAAATATATTTCTAATACACAAATAACCGATGTTTTAATTTAATGATTATATTTAACTAAATTAAAAAACGCAAAATATGTGAAACTATTTCAGGGGGAGAGGGGTCTACGAATTGTCGAAAGAAAATGTAGATACATTCGACAATTAATTTTATTTACATAAATACCTGTGGTTGCTGCAGTGGCTCCAAATGCAGGAGTCCCGGACCCACCGAAGTCGAACGATCCGGGCTTGGATCCAAATGAAGTCTGGCCAAAAGTAGCTGTTGGAGTCGAGCCGAAGAATGGCTGTGTTGTTTGTGGAACTGCTGATGTGGTTACCTAAGAAATTAGATATTTCAATATAAGCCATCCTAGGTCCGTTCTCTCGGCGTGGAGATACAGTGACACAAAATCTTACATCACTGTGACAACATTACACATATCACCTCCACACATGTGCACGTACACATGCTTACACATGAAAGTGGAAGGATTTTTATTTTTATTTTTCCCTTATTGAACTGAAACAGTTTAGAAAAATTATCCAACACAAAATACATATAAGAGTTGTTGAGGTATGTATGCTTGGTACAGATGTATGTTTCAATATCTCATATATCTATAAATATGTAGCTAAGCTTAGGTTAGCTCAGATAGGTCGCGAATTGCATGAATCAGGCAACAGCCCAAGCCGAGGTGTGCCGTGCACCCATGAGCTAGTTGTCAAAATAAAATCGGCTGAGTGCTTTAAGCGCTCGCCTTAGTAGTCCGGTGAAGCTGTTAAGACTTTGCTAGGACAATAGCATAGTCAGTTCGAAAAAAAAAAACCAGCCATAGTGCCTTAGTCGTTAATGTCATTGTACACTACATATCATTGTGGGTTTGAATCATTGACACTGGATAAGAATTTTCGGTGAAGGTAAACATTGTCATGAAGGCATAGCATTGTGGTAGGGCTTTTTCTGCACCCGGCTGACTAGCTACAAAACCTCAAGTTGGAAATCTATCACCAGAAGCACCTGTTGGTGTGTTCCCACAGCTGCATTTGAGATCCAGTCTCCCTTTTTTTATGTCATAGCAGACAAACGAACAGGTGGGTCACCTGATGTTAAGTGATCACCACTGTCCATAAACAATAACAACACCAGGGGAGTCGAAAGTGCTTTGCCAGCCTGTGTTTGGGAGAAGGGGATGGAGGGGGAGAGGAGAGGCGATGGAGCGGCGCTCTCACTGACCGAACGAAACGCAACAATGCAAGCACTGTTACTTCACGTCCGTTTTCTGTGTGTCGGGTGGTACTACCCCGGGTGAGCCGACACATTCATGCTGAAACCAGTAATAGCTTCAGCGTGCCTCTACCACCAATGTATAATTATGTTTAATATATTTATTATCTTACAGCACCAGATGAGAATGTCGCCAAACGCTAAAATCGATAAGTTATATAAAAAGCCTATGTGTCTGTAAAAGCTTTATTGATACAATACGAACTTTAACAACTAGGTACATCAAGTCTTGTCAATAAATGTCTGCCATTTTTAGCAACTTTTTAACAGCTCATAATATAGATGCGTAGAACACAAATCTAGGTCTAAATACGTATTATATTTATAACATGGAAAAATATATAAGTCGGGATAAAAAGCATTTGTATTGACGTAAATATTACACACTTCTTTCTAATACGAAGCAAACCTATAAAAGGCGTAGCGAAATCGGAGTGGGGATCTGTAGTCCGGTGAAGCTGTTAAGACCTTGCTAGGTCAATAGCGTAGTCAGTTCGAGAAAAAAAAGAGTGGGAATCAGTTTCGTGCCGTTCGTCGGACCGTTCACATCTTTAAATATATTCATAACTCTATACACTAGTGGATGACTGTATCGACTACTTTTTTTCTTGTTCTGGCTACGCAGAAGCATTTGCCAGTGTCAATGTTTTGTTTCAATGTTCCAACAAGATGGTGGCTCCCATGTTAGAACTTTCTAGGGAGTATTTGTGGCATTTCAGAATTCATGGTCCAAGGTATTATTCTTCATTCACTTCACTTATCCACAATAACCTAACTGTATTACGTTAAACACCACCAATTTGACAAAAATATAAAATCCACTACATGACAGACTAAAATTCCACCAAAAACTCCAAATTCAGAGTTTTTAAAAATATTCGTTACTATATATGTTCAGCTGTTTCACTACTAAGATTGCTATTACCAGCCTGCTCTAAATACCGGTACCACGGTTCATTGATTCAAAACAACGGCAGAGTAGTCAATGACGTGAGGAATATCATATATGCAGGATGCGTGAAATGCCGAAAGATATTTGGGATATCTTGCGATCCACGAATGCCCTTGAAACTGAAAAGGAAAGTGTATGAAACTAATATAAGACCAGTCGTACTGAGTGCTGGGTTACGAAAGAAACGAATGAGAGACAATTGTACGCGACATAGATGCGATTGTTAAGATGTATGACGTAACGGCTACTAAAGATGATGTTTACATGAATAACTCATAAATTTTACTCACAGCCGTTGCTTGAGGTGCGGAGAAACCAGAAGATGGAGTAACGAAACTAAAGCCTGTACTACTGGTGGTGGTAGCTGGTTTATTGAACGATAACCCTGTTCCAGTTGGTGATCCAAACATACTTGATGGAGCTGCCAAAGACAAAATTACATACGTAAAAATCAATTGCCAAATGTATGTAAGACAATCATATTAGAAATAATAAGCTTTAGATATGTTACCTACACAATATCTTGACAAAACAAATAGCATGATAACGCACACATACGTAAAGTAATATTGTACTACCACACTGTCTTAGATAAAATGTGGAAGTAAGATGCCATATTGTCAATGTCGGTGATGAAAAATAAGATAACTAGCCAAATATTGGGGGTTTTGGGGTGTAAGGGGTGTCGAATAACATCTAACACTTGAGACACTCAAGCCAACCTCACCTGCACGTGGTGCACCCTGCTGAATAACGAACGAGGCAATGGCGAAAGCGGGGTGGTAGGGTTTTACAACCCGACTGGGTCGCAACCACCATGTATATGGCGAAAAAGCCCGTCATAGTGATTCGCTTCTGCGGGTCGCGTTTCGGGATCAGCCTGTGCATATCCAGCATTTCGCAGGCCGGCATGACAGTGGCGACCGGCGATGGATAGTGTGTCACTCGGTGGTCGCCATTGTTTTTGGATTGTACTATGCTTACCATCAGGCACAGTGCAGTCATTTTGCCGTGCTACTATAAAAAAAAAAAATATATTATTGATATAAACACATCACTTCACAAAGGGTGTACATCTATTAGGCTAATACTGTGTCTGTAATAATATTCTTTTTGTCTGTACTAATACTCTTTCTGTATGTACTAATACTCTTTTTGTCTGTACTAATACTCATTTTGTCTGTAATGTCTGTCTGCAACAGTCACAATACGGCTTGGGTTAAAAAAAATCTAGACAAAAAAGCGAGTGAGCGAGGCAGAACAAAGTAGTCTTCAAAATATGGACAAATTTTCTTTCACATGATCCTACTTTAAAAGTAAGATTATTACTCAAATCATCTACCACTACTCATGACTTACAAATTATTCAACTTTTATATTTTTTTATACTTTTCCGGTTTTTTTTATTCATACAAGTGAACTAAGCTTATTATTTTTTTTGTTAACTATACTGTATTATTATAAGTGTTTATATAGATGTATGCTTTTACCTTGTGTAGCGGGTGTTCCAAATGGTGGTGCCGGTTGGGATGTAGCCGAAACCTAGATAGTAATAATTAAATTGAATAGATATATCATTTTTATTTAACAAATATGAAGGTCATAAATGAAACAAAAAAATTTGAACTTCGCTCTCCTTGTATAACTAAATACAGAAAATCTTTAAAAAAATAATGTGCACATAAACAATTAAAACTCGATTTCGTATATTTTTAAATGTAAAGACTCGATTAATAAAACAATAATAGGTACATAAAATTCAGAAAAGTTTTTTTAATGTTACATTATGTTTGAAAACTTGTTGATACAACAAACAACAGATGAATGGGAACCAGTAACAATTAAGCCGTAAGTTAAGTAAAGTTTTCCTCTAATTTTGTCGAGTCATTCGAACAATGACGTCATTCTTTCAGATTTTTTCATCTAATTTAATGAAAAGCTGACATCACACAAGATTCGAAAGTAATTCTATTATGTGCATCCGAGGGGAAAAGAGAAAAAAAGGAAGAAATCCTCTAGCGGACTGTGAATATAGATAGCATTATAATGTGCAAGTTGCGAAACTAACAATTTTACTGTATCAATTTATTATCTGTACCCTGATTAACATTTGAATTCATAAATAATATACAACACACCTGAGCTACGGGTTGTCCAAACCCAGGACTCCCGACTGTTTGGTTTGGGGGTGAAGAGAACCCTCCAAAACTCAAAGGTTTATTCCCACCAAAAGCCGATGCAGTCGTCGCTGTTGGCGTCGAAACTGCAAAATACAGTAATTAATATGAAGTGGAAACAGAGTATATTTTTAAAGTAAAGAATTCGAGTCATATAAAAAAAATCAAAAATGAAAAGTATGGTCAAACTTTTACCAAAAGCCTTTACCAATATTTTTTACAGCTTTCAATATAAATGCACCGAAGAACACGTTCGAGGAGTAGTCCAGTAAAGCTGTTAAGACCTTGCTTGGTCAATAGCGTAGTCAGTTCGAAAAAAAACACATTCGAGGACTGTATAATTTATTTATTGAAAAAAAAAGAAGATAAATTCTAATTATATCCATAGATAATTATGAAGAATATTTTACTAACATCTTAGATGGATCTAAACTAACAAAAGTTGATAAGATTAAAAAAAAATTATATTGTCACATTTTTTTTTCTATCGAACTGACTATGCTATTGACTTAGCAAGGTCTTAACAGCTTCCTCCGACTACCACATATTTATTTCAATTTTTATCACTTTTCTATTTTATACAACACTTTCCTAATAAGCTGCTTTTGGTTTTACAATCATTAAAAACTCTGTGATTTCAATTATTTTCAAGTAAGACTAGCCGACCCATGCTCACATCGTTAAGCAGTAATACGTTATCAAGCTACAACTTTTCTCTAGAACTCAATCATATATCTCTCATTGTTAAGGCAGCGTTCGTATGAAACGTTTTTGTTCAACCATCTTTTCTCCAACTCCCCAGATATTACCCCCTACAACCTCACAAACTTTATCTTTTTATAATATTAGTATAGAAAACATAATTACTTAATAGCTTCTGTCCGCGACTTTGTATGCGTTGAATAGTTATTTCAGGCTAAGACATAGCGGAAGCTCTCAAAAGGAAAAAATACCCCGATTTTAAAACATTTTTCATTGTTGCTCCGCTCCTATTGATCTTAACGTGATTATATATAGCCTATGACACTCACAAATAACGTGGCTTTCTATTGGTAAAATAATTTTCCAAATCGACTTAGTAGTTCCTAACATTACCCCCTACAACGTCAGAACATAAATAACTCGCAAACTTTACCTCTTTATAATATTAGTATAGATAAGCACATACACTAAAAATATCCACATATATTAAAATACTATATGTAGTATATTAAAACAAAGATCATGGAGATACCTTAATATATATCAGTCACTTAAAGAAGTAAAAATCAATAAATCCATACAAAGTTTACATATAGACATAGCTGATGTTGTATGTACATAGAAAAAAACATAAGCACACTGTTTGCCACACATCTCCACAGATAAAACATACTTAGTGTTTATAAAACCTTGTGATATATTTTTTTCTATATGAGGAACAAGGTTTTAGGAAGTGAAACAAAAACAAATATTACAATTCACTACCTTTATACATAGATTGCACAATTCTGCATTGGGTTAGGACACCTATGTGTCGCCTAGTAACATTATTTCTGCACGGTTGTGACATTAACACAAGTACTTACCTTTGTGTCCCAAAATATAAAATATCTATAAATGAATATGACTATTTATTCACTATTTTAGTGTACAGTTAAGTATAAATTACTCGAGACATGTGTGTCAAAACTTACATATTGAAGTGGCAGCCGCAGTCGTCTTAGCTCCAAAAGAGAAGCTGCCAAAAGTGGAGGCACTGGTCGTGGTGTTTGTGAAACTGAATGCTGGTTTATTCTCTGTAATATATATATATGTCACTATAATGTTCTATCTACTGAATTGTTCAGTTGACAGTAATTAATTTATTAGCTACAAATTTATTTAATATACAGATATTTGACATGATTATTATAATAAATGAATACTCTATTTCAATTGTAGATGCATACACAGTTAATGTCATAATTTCTTCCAACTAGTGATACTGTGGAGTAAAGATTGTATCTTTGTTTTTGGATTGAAAATGCAATATAATACTTCACAATAGTAGTTAAGAACATGAGGAAACCAATACAAATAAGCATTGTGTGGTTTTTTCATGTCTATACAAATGGTAAAGTTTTTAAAATTTATCTTACACACCTGTGGTAGTAGCTCCAAATAATGGTTTAGATGCATCACCGCTACCAAAAGCGAAACCTGCAATTCAAGAATAGTCATAATTGATCTAACCCTTTAAATATTTGGTGCAGTAACCAAATAAGAGCTCATCGCTACATTAAAACAAAGTCCTCTGCCACATATGTTTGATTGCAATAAACTCAAAAATTCTGTAAGGGATTTCGCCAGTAGATAGTGATTCATGAGGAAGGTCATAAAGTTCCCAACAATAGAGTGGTACTAAGCTGGAATCGATTGCTTGATGTAATTTGGTAATTCTGTACATCGTTTTCAAAATCGACTCAACAATTGGCTACGAACCAATAAGTTAATAGGCTTGGCATTAGAAATTTGCATCACGAATTTGGGGTTGTTAATTAATTACTTCGCTTACTTCCACAGCTTATTCCCTCTTCCAAAAGACACCCCCTTCACCCTGCAGACACAAGTAGTTTTTTTAAAAATATGTATTTGAAGTTACTTTAATGGAACATATATCATGTTCCTTCAGATGCCCATTTTTAAGGTTTATAATACTATAATTTTGTTGTTTCTACATATTTATTGTTGTTTTATAAATTTTCACTATTATTTCAGAAAAAAAAAGAAACAAAAAATCAAATATAAATTATTTATATGATGTAAAATGGAATGTTTTTCACATCTTGTATTTTCTATTTTTTTTCTACTATGTTTAATCAAAAACTCAACTGGCTCAATCATAGAAAAAAATATAATATAAGTTATTTGTATGATCATAAAGCCTCTCCACACGTAACACAGGCGAGCGAGCGTAGCAAGCGTGCAAACTGGTCCAAGCAAATCCGACTAACTCACATCAGGTTAATCGACAAATAGTTCTAGTTCTCTATGTAGGTTAGTATTGCGAAAACATATCAAATTCCTTGTTGTTTTATATTAAATATTTTTTTAACCACTATGAGCTTAATTGTGAAATATTTGAGTGAATAATGAGGACAGAAGTTTATTGTAAATTTGTTTTTTAAGATTTATGCTTTTCTATCAATAATTTATTCCTTCATGCATAGATATATATGGTTTCATACAAGTAATTTTTTTTGTTGAAAACCCAACCTTTTTTATGCAAAAATATTATAATTGTTACTACTGTTACAAAAGGTTTAAATACTTCAAATTATTTTTTTTCCACAAAATTTACATTTTTCCTGCAATAATTTTTTGCTCTACTTATATATAGACATAGTATTGTACAAACTATTAAATTTAAATTAAAAAATCACCATGTTGTTAATATACAAAATTACCAATGATTGTTCGGAGGCGATATAATCTCAAAACTTTGATCACGAATACCTCATGACCATAATAAATTTGAAGTATTTAAAGCTCTTGTAACAGTACTAAAAATTATAGTAATTTTGTATAAAAAAAGGTGAGTTTTCAACTAAACAAATAATAACTTGAATGAGACTATGTATATCTAGGCATTAAGGACTAATTATTGATGGAAAAGCATAAATCTTGAACAACAAAAAAAAATTTACAATAAATTTCCATCCTCATTATTCACTCAAATATTTCACACTTAAGCTCATAGTGGTTAAAAAATATTTAACATAAAAGAACATAGAATTTGTTGTTTTCACAATTCTAACCTACAGAGAGAACTATTCCTCTATTAACCTAACGTGACTTCGTCGGTTTTGCTTGAACCAGTTCGCTCGCTCGCCTGTGTTGTGTGGAGAGGCTTTATGATCATACATATAACTTATATTATATTTTTTTCTAGAATTGAGACAGTTGAGTTTTGATTAAACATAGTAGAAAAAAAAAACAAAAAATACCAGATCAGGAAGATGTTCCATTTTACGTCATACAAATAATTTATATTTGATTTTTTTTTCTGAAATAATAGTGAACAATTATAAAACAACAATAAATATATAAAAACAACAAAAATATAGTATTATGAACCTTAAAAATGCACATCTGAAGGAAAAATCACGTTCTGTTACAGTAACTTCAAACACTTAAAAAAAACTACGCGTCTCCGCGGGGTGAGGGGGGGTGTCTTTTGAAAGGGGTAACTAACCCCTATAAAAACCAACCCTTAACAACCCCAAATTCGTGATGGGAATTTCTAATGCCAAGCCTGGATATTTACAAGAAATATTTGTTATATATAGATAGATAATAGTTAGGTAGGTGGCCATAATTCTGTATTTTGAAGAATGGTTTATTTGTTAATCGTATATAATAAACTCAGAATTTACTTTCACATGGTAAAAGCTTCATTTCTCATAGTTTTCATTTATTCCATAGACTTTGAAAGTTGTTTTCTATTAGGCTGGTTTGCGAACAGCATTTACGAAATAAGTAAAGTTAGGTTATAATAATTGATGAGTCTGAGTATTACAGTTCTATCTTTGTATGGAAAAAAGACAAAGTTGTTTATTTTAGAAACGACATTTATAAAGTTTGTATTTATATTTCAACGATATTTTAATAATTTGAACCGGTAATACCTGTTGAAGGTGTAGAGGTGCCAAAAGTGCTTGCGGCCGTTGTTGTAGGGCTTCCAAAGCTAAAATTCATTTTTGTATTACTGCAATTATCTTCAGAATAATGTAGGAAACAACACAAATGATATAAAAAATAAAACACTCGGGACTATAATTTCTACGAATATTTTCAAACTTTGACATAACAATAGACAACAACGCCTCAAATTTTTAACGTCAATGGATACACGTTTTTTAAGCATAACCACTTATCGTTGACCCTGTTAAGTTATAAAAACAAGAAAAATTATTTGAGAATTTAAAAGGAATATTTATAGTCTTTACGCCATGTTATTTTAAAATGGATTTATACCTCTAGTGTACAAAATTTCATCAAAATCAGACGACAGAAACACTCCTATATTTTTTAAAGATTTCATCGCGCGTGTAGTTAAATAAAAACTATTCAATCGGTTTCGATCACGAACCAAGTATAATAACAGACAATTAAATATTATTGTAACGTCGTGATCAATGTTCTTTTTATCAGTTAGCTATTACAAAATTCGAAAATTCAGATAAAATTCACAAATATTTGGAATCGAAAATATTTGATTTATCAATATACCTGGACTAGCAATTTTGTACCTTACGATCCTGCAAACCTAAGGTGGTGACTCAAGTAAGAGGACACAAAATTCTTATAACTAACATGCCACATATCTCATGCACTTATTACGATATAATATTACATACATAATACCTGTATCTACTCTACTGGTATAGTATACCTAATATAAATTACAACACAATTTTAAATACGGCTATGATTGTTTACAGAACTATGAAAAACCGTGCTATTTTTTTAATACTTAGGTAAAAACAACATCTATTGCTACTGAGAATGTTATACTCAAAAAACGATTTATCCTGTTTTCAATGATCCCGTAGCGAGTTTCACTCCACTTTACACAACAAGCAATAAACAGCAGAATGTGGGTCTGGCGTCACGCCAGCCCCGGGCTATTGCAAATCATCCCCGCCTCCCGTGTAAAACTGTTGTGTAAACAACTCCGATTAAGATTTTTCTTCTCACTTGTTTTGTAATTTCGTACGCTACATTACCCACGAGTATTAAATAAGAGGTTTACATTTATTTTGTACTTCTATTAACTATCATCTAATTCTTTATATTCGTTTAAAAATAAAATAAAATAAACTATATCAGTAACTGTAAGTCTGTGTTATAAAATTATTACTATAATTGTCCGTGGTGGGTTAATGATAGTATTTGTTGGCTGAATTTCCTTTACACATTTTCATTACAACGTACATCTTACAAAATCTAAATATATTCTTTTTTGTTTCTTTGGTTGGCCTCGGCAAATGTAGGCAATTCCACCAATGTCAAGTATGGGAAAAACATGTTTTAAGCTTAATTGTCAGATATTAAATGTAACAACGTAGAATCATCTAAAATAACAACATGACAACATAGGCAAATCACTAAAAAAGGTAGATACTGTGCTTTGGGCCCCACATAAATAATATGTAATAAAAAAAATTAGTAGATATACATACATGCACATAGCATACTTTGTAAAAAGCCTTCACATTATATAAAATCGGATCGGATACCCGGTAACACACATAATAAAAATACATATTGTAACTGAAGGTTGCCCTCATCAAGTAGTCCGGTGAAGCTGTGAAGACCCTGCCGGGTCAATAGCGTAGTCAGTTCGAGGAGAAAAAAAAAGTTGCCCTAATCAACAGTCTGTTCATTATAGGATTAACTAAAACTGAATGTCTAAAATTCAAGTACTACTGTAAACAGCCATGTTCTGAAAACCTAGAATCGTTATTACCTATTTTATCTAAACTAGATGAAATCTACAATGATTAATATTTAGCTTTACAACACAATAATTTAACTTACACGTATAATATTGTAAATCTTGATATTAACAAATTCCTGCAAAATTACTAAATTTATCCTGACACCACTAAAATTAGTTTAGAATTATGAATAATATTTGTGCTGAAGGCATTAATTTTATCCATTAAAACCTACTTATCTTGGAAATTTATAATTGTAATTTGACTTATCTGTGGCAAACCACTCTTTTCTGTTAATTAGAACTTCCGTATATACTACAGGTTATTTTTTATTATATTTTACTTTACATTCTAATCTTTATTAAGATATATCTTTATTATCTATATATCTTAACAAACTGAAATGAAAAATAAAACACTTTAATTAATAAAACAGAGTTATATTTAAACAATATTATATCTAGATCTAGGCACGAAGGGCACGGGGTTCGAATCTGGAGTTAGAAGTAGCCTGACGTTAACATTGGCTCGTCGCCATCTGTTCCACATCACATAGTGGTCTTTCCATAGAAGGTACACCGTGACGGAGTAACCGCACAACACAACGGCCATGAAAAAATCCATTGCCGTCTCTGTGATACGGTGGGATAACCCTTTAAAATCAAGAAAAAAATGTTTGTTAACTCTTTTGTCTGTCTCCACAGATAAACTCTTAAAATGTCACAGCTCATTCGAATAAATCAGTCAAGTGTGTAATGACGTGTCTATGGTTGAAACTTATACAAAGTTCGTACATATATGTATTATTTTTGAATTGTCTTTTAATTTCTCATCAAAATTACGCAACAGATCTCATACATTTTTGTATCGTCTAGATAAGTCGTACTCAACCTTTTTTTTAAAGGGGCCACAAACACGTTTTACGCATGGTATCGCGAGTCGCAAACTACAAAAATATATAGGTTTTAAATGAAAAAAGAAAATGACATTTCAGATTAACCACGTATTAATAATGTAGTGAAAAATGGTTGTCCAATAAAAAAATGTCGGTGTAACCCTTATATCATAAGGAACCAATTGCGTTCGAGTTATCTGGGATCCATTTAATTTAATCAGCGTGCGAATAGTTTTTCTGATGGGCACGAAATTGAAAATAAAGTATAATCAGGTTTCCTAACTACAAAGATGAAAATAAAGTATAATCAGGTTGGCCAACTACAAAGACTCGACGGGTCGCAAGTTGAGTAGCGTTGGTCTATATAATTTCTTCCAGAAACTTTATATGTATATTATAAATATGTTTCACAAAGAATGTTATACAAAGAAAAGGGGCTGTATTCTATCATTAAAATACATAGTCTTTTCTGGTCTATACGATTTCATTAGTCGTAAGGAGTTTCCAAATGCGTACATTAGTAACCTTATGAGATACATTTTGTTATATTTTATAGGTTTTAGCGTTTCACCACAATATCATCTGATGTTAAATAACGATTTGGTCAAAGATGGTAAGCATGCTGAAGCTAGAGAAGGCTGGTGCTTTCAAGTGCAGCTGCCGGAACACACCAACAGGGACTTGGCAACAGATTTTCAACTTGACTAGCTAGCCAGGCGGACTTAGAAAAGTCCATACAACCATATAGACGCGGCGCGGTGTCGGAACACGCTAACCACTGACCTACAATCGCCTCCTGTATTTTAGAAAACAATAACTGTGTTAAAAAAAAAGAAATGTGTTAATATATCAATTGACACTAGAGATAGTTTTATAAAATTCTGTGTACAAATTGTAGAAAAGTTAAAATAATGTAACAAATAAATTAAGGCCAATAAGCTTTTGTATATATTTTATTAAGAACTTATAAACTGTAGATAAAGTACTTGAGGTTTTTTTTTGTTTATTTATAAAAGAGTTATTTTAAGTTTTATTTTATCCATGTGTTGTTTTTGTTTTAATAATAAAAAATAAAAAGTACAAAAACAAATTATATATAAATATATTGAATATTTATATATGAAATAAGAATACCCGTACATATGTACAAACATACATAAATAATCATTTCATTTTAATTGTTTTCATTATTGTAAGATAGTAATAAGTTTAGTTACGTTTTCTTAATGATGTGAACCTAGATAAGGTCTCTTTCTTTTGTTAGAGGATTTTCTTATTACCCAATAAAAAAAATCGATTAAAATAAAAAAAAAGTAATACCAAGGTCTTTGATAGTGACAGCTACAATGGAGAGCAATAATAAAAAATATTGGTAATTGACTTATTACAAAGAAGTACGTACATAAAATTAAAAAAATACCAAAAACAAAACAAACCTTCCTCTTTTCTAGCACCAGCGTCGAGCTTACCGAGTTTGTTACCCTCAATCACAAAGTATTGTGTGCCGACGATACAAACCGCAAGCAATCCAGCGGTCACGGTCGACAGGAGCCAAAATATTAAACAGTCTGACTGTGAAATTAAATAAATTCTTTTAAGAATTCGAATTTATAATATTACTAACTTCTGCTCGCGACTTCGTCCGCGTGGAGTAGTTACTTCGGGTTAACGGTAACACGCAGCGAAACCTCTCAAAAGGAAAAAAACTCGATTTTGACACATTATTTTTTTTTAAATTGTAGCATGGCAAAATGACTCCGCTATGCCTGATGGTAACCACTATAATCCAAAAACAATGGCGACCACCGAGTGACACAGTATCCATCGCCAGTACCAGCCATGCGGAAGGCTGGATATGCACAGGCTGATCCCGAAACGCGACCCGCAGAAGCGAATCACTATGACGGGCTTTTCGCCATATACATGGTGGTTGCGACCCAGTTGGGCTGTAAAACCCTACCACCCCGCTTTCGCCATTGCCTCGTCCGTTATTGAGCAGGGTGCACCACGTGCAGGTGAGGTTGGCTTGGATGTCTCAAGTGTTCGATGTTGTTCGACACCCCTTACATTGGTGCTCCGCTCCTATTGGTCTTAGTGTGATAATATATAGCCTATAGCCTTCCTCAATAAATGAGCTATCTAACCCTGAATTTTTCAAATCAGACCAGTAGTTCCTGAGATTAGCGCGATCAACCAAACAAACAAACTCCAGCTTTATAATATTAGTATAGATTTCGTGTATCTCGGAAACCGCTCTAACGATTTGGATAAAATCTTGTATTTACACAGGGTTTTGCTTTTTAAGTTTATTTATACTAGTTTTCTTCCTTGAAAAAAATTACGTTATATAAAAAAAAAACTTTATATAGAAAAAAAACAAAAACAAAGTATTGAGAATATGACATCTTACTTCCACATTTCATCTAAGTCAGTATGGGGTTACAATATTATTTTACGTATGTGTGCGTTACCGTGGCATTTGTTTTGTCAAAATATCATTAGGTAACGTATCCGCAGCTATTTAATTATAATATATCATATGTATTATAGGTTCATAATTTAATAATATAATAAAAAATTTCAGTTCTTATTTTATTTTACAACCATCACATCGCTCGCAGCGAAGAGACTATGTTCGATGAAGGCAAATTTATCTTCGAGGACGCCCACCGCCCATTACTAAGAATTCTAGACGTTTCGAAGCGACATTGCTATATGGTTGTCATATTTCAACGTATCGCAGTAAATAGTGCGAAAATCTTTTATACCGTATTATTATGTAATAGCAATGGGTTTTTTATTGGACATTGTGCGAGTATTTTATATAAATCACAGCTGGTATTGGACTAGGTTTATAAATAACAAAGACTATATTTCTTATTTTAGATAAATTGTTGTTAAAAAATTACGCGACAACATCGTAAGAACACATTGATGAAAAATTGCATACTTTTATGAATTGAATTATCCTATATATGATATAGATTATATATATATATTAGAACCAAACGTTTAGGTTTTTTTTTCTAAATGACTAGGCTATTAACCTAGCAAGGTCTTAACAGCTTCACCGGACTAATAGGCGAGCGCTAAAGGCACTCAGCCTATTTTATTTGAGCAACTAGCTCAAGGGTGCACGACACATCTCGGCATGGGCTGTTGCCTGATACATGCAATTCGCGACCTATCTGAGCTAACCTAAGTTAAGCTAACTATTCATACATATATGAGTTGTTGATACATGTGTGCCAAGCATACATACCTCAATAACTCTTATATATATTTCGTATCGGATAATTTTCTAAACTATTTCAGTTTTATAAGGGAAAAAATAAAACCCTTCCACTTTCATGTGTAAACGTGTATACGTGCACGTGTGTGGAGGTGACATGTGTAAAGTTGTCGCAGTGATGTAAGATTTTGCGTCATTGTATCGCGCGAGCAGCGTAATCAAGGGCTCCACGCCGAGGGAACGGACCTAGACTTGAGCCGCTGCCGAGGGGGGCCTAATCTGGTAGAACGTTAAGGCCGATCGCAGCTCTCTTTGGCTTGTTCCGTACTCTCACTTGCTCGCTCGGCTCAGGCGGAAGGTGACAATGAGTCATGCTTTTTCGCGCGTGCAGCCAACGTTCATCGATTTATAAGACGTCATCACGTCAAAGCTATTAGTTTTTACTCACGGTTTTGTTCGCATTAAAGAAGATTTGACCTGTCTCTTGGAAATATACCTAGTTTCC
>MU161093.1:0-47148 GCA_015888305.1 Antheraea pernyi
ATGGACCAGCGAGGCTCTGGAGATGGCGCTTCTATCGCCAAGCTCCTCGTGCATTAACAATTGTTTTACACGTCTCTCTTAAGAAACGGACAATCGCCTAATCAGTTCCATTTTAAGTTTTTGATACTTATCTGTTGTAGGAGGATTTGTGATGACATCCTTAACCTCAGCAGCGTACTGGTAATCAAGTTGAGCTACTAAATAATAAAATTTTGTCTCGTCAGATGTTATTTTGGACAGGATGAAGTGGCTCTCAACTTGAGCGAACCATAATGCGGGTTCTTCCGGCCAAAATGGAGGAATTCTAACTCCCACTCTAAGAACTTCGGAAGCATCTGCGAAGTCATCCGTTTTGGTAGACATGTTGTCATAAAATTTAAAAAAATCAGACGCTTACCGTTTATCACTTGGACCACCGCCTTTTCTGGAACGTTCGTAATGACGTATGACGGTATTTGTGCAAGTTATGATAGTGATCGCTGATGATAAAAAAATCAACGTCGAAATCTTCTAATAATTGATCACTTACGTCTGGTGCCGTCTATACCTTCAGTTGGCACAGATCACGTCGGGTTCACCAATTGTGGGCCGCGTGATGTACACAACCCATATTAAAATAATAACGTGCCAACAATTCAAATTTTAATCTTTATAAAAATATAAATAGAAATTACAGTGTAACATTATGTATAACGTAAGATAAAGGTGACAACATTTAGAGCGCGCGATACGTGTGAGCTCCAGTAAGGTATCTCCGCGAGTAGGCGGGTGAGGGTGCGTGGACGCCGCTCGTTCGATCGATTGCCGCGCGGGGGCGGTAAAATAACCGGTGGACATAGTATGCCACAGGTATTTACGAAATTTCTTTACTCCCTCTATAATTGCCAACGCTTCCAGCTCATAACTAGTATACTTTCTCCCCCATTCTGTTGTCTTCTTAATAAACAGGATGTAGGCCACCGTCCTCTGGACATCTTGGCAGTTTAGTTGATAGTGCATACATAGATGCATCTGTATGCAGTTCTGTAGGTAAATCTGGGTGGTAAATTTTCAACACTGGCTGTTCACATAGTCTTTGTTTCAGATTTTGAAACGCTTGTCTTTCAACTTCAGTAAATTGGAATGTCTGACTCTTCTTTAATAAGTTTGTTAGTGGCGCAGCTATAGATGAACACTCCTTAATGTATTTTATGAAATATAATGTAAATCCAATGAAAGAATGCAATTACTTTAGGGTCCTTGGTCCAGGAAAATTCATTACAACATCTACTTTGTCCGATGTAGGTCTCACCTTTCCATTCTACATATTACGTCCTAGATAATCAACTCGTGTAGTTAATAACTCATATTTCTTCCAGTTAACTTCTAATCAATACTCACTAGCTACTTAAAGCACTTCACCCCAGTTATCACGTGCATTGTATTAGAGGAGACTGATCTTTCACATTGAGTCTTTGCAGGTCAATGTAGAGCTTTCCAGGTTTTTTCAGCCTCCCCATACCAATGGCGACACCTGGAGTATCAGGTGGTTAGTGTGCTGGTTTCGCGCCTTGCGTCGATATTTAACCATCACTCTATCTTCGCCCTTAGGAATGTTGCTAAATATAGTGCTATTTTTATTTTTATCATTTTAATGATTTCCTCATTTGAATGCACAGCGAGGACATTTCTGATTATTACCTGAGGGTCTTTGTTTATGCCGTTTCTACATTCAGACTGGGATCCTTTTCTTGTACCCTCCTAATTAATTTTTTGGCCTCATCTTTGTGCTTAAACCCTACGACTACTTTTTGGTATTTAGCTTTTCTTAGTCTTCCTACTCTTAACCCTGTGTTCTTTTTATCAGCTGCGGTCCTCAATTTATTGATTACATTACCACTAGAGTCCCCCTCGAAATTTGATGAAACTATCAACGAGTGAAGAGGTTTGGGTATCATAGTATTTAAATCTACAGATTTTTCTTCTACTATATTCTTATTATTTAAATTTTCAACAATTTGAGTCGAATTTCCGTCTTCTATTTTTTCTATCCTACCATTTATCCCTTGCAATATTGTTTTTATTTCCCTTATACTCTAGTTTGTTTCGTTTTCCTGTCTATTTCTTTCTTCTTCCTCCCTTTACATAATTTTTCTTAACTCTTCTGCTATCTCTTTTGTATCTATTTTCGCTATATCTTTTCCTTCTGAATTCTGTGGTAATAGCGTTAGTTTTCCCGAGTGTTCCTCCTCTTTTCTCTGTAGTTCCCTTGTTAATTTATTTTCAGTGTCCTTCTCTTTCTAACAAAATCACAATGATCTCGTAGAGTTCGCTCAGCTTTTTAGTAACTCTGTATTTATTACGCCTTGGAGATTTCCAAACTGCCTTAGTAGTGTTTTTGCTTCCTGAAAAAAATTTGTTGTAGTACTTTTCGTAACGTTTTTCTGGGCTTTTTGTTTCTTGGATTTGTTTACTTGTAGTCACTCTTTCCTTAGTCGTTGGGTGCTTTTTATGCTCCTCCATTCTAGTTGGACTTTGTCCGGCAGCCGAGCTCATTGTATAGTTAATAATTAAGTTTGTATAAGAAACTTGAATCTTTCCACCTTTTATTTGTCTTTTTTTTTAATCTAAAAAGAATTGGTCTCTATTTTTATAAATATACGTTTCCACCTGTGAGTGTTATGACTTTGTTTGTCGCTCCTAATATCCCATAAAACTCGAAAGTGAAATTTTCCTAAATATAGAATCCACCTTACCGGGAAGACAAATGGGTATGGTCGGTGAGCACGTTTTCGATTTTTTCAATCGAATTACGACGTTTAAAGGGTGGGATCCCTAGCGGCAGAAATCAATTTTTTTACAAATATTGTGGAGAACAGCTGTAGCGACTATGGTGGGTTGGGATCTCTTTATATGTGTACGGATTTTGATGATGTTTGTAGACAGTGCTGGTAATATTCTTTTCCAACAGCCAAACATTCATTCTACAATTCTGGTTCTGACATGGCATTCATAGTATAGCTTTTCACCTTCGGTTAGTGGGTTACGCAGTAGCGTTAACAAATAAGGTTTTACTCCATAACCTTTCGCCTCCGAGCAACCAGTACCCTGCAAAGTCACTATCCTTCAGTCTACTCTTTATAACACTGCAGTTAAATATGTGGCTGTCATGTCATTTTGGTTACAAATCTTGGGGAAAGTAACGCGTACGTCGTCTTCATCGTCATCGATCTCATGAATTACGGCAGCATAACGATATTCTACAATTCTTACAATTTTACAACGCTATTTACAAGGACTTAATCTCCAGTATTTATTTATTTTAGGATCGTCAACATGACAATACATTAGTAAGTATATAGAAAGTATGATTATTGTGATACATTATGAATGTAGTCATATTTAGAGACGACCACGGCATGCTCCAGCAATAAATTAAATATTAATAAAACTAAATATTAAATTATTTTACATATTTAAAAAAAAAAATAACATGATAATATAAAAACAAGGAAATTGAAACAGGAAGAGAAAAAGAGAAATACTGAAACAATTATAACTGTATTTTGTGAATAGACTCATATGTCCCTATCGCTGTTTTGAAATGATTTCGTTTATTTGAGATAATGTCGCATGTTTTATGGAGTGAGTTATATGACCTAGATATTCTGTTGACTGGAGAGTAAAAGCATAAATTAGTACATGAATGAGAAATATAAAATGGGACGTATTTATTACATCTCGGAAACTTAGTATGAATATTCAATTTGAAGTGATTAGTCATTTGTGGACAATCAAATTTGTCATGAAATATATTAAATAAAAACATAACTTCTAATATAATTCTTGGATTATTTAAGGAGGATAGTTTGAAGTGGTTAAGACGGTCATTATATTTTATAATTGTATTGACTACATTGCAATTGTAACAAAGATGCCATAAAAATCTTTACTGTACTTGTTCTATGTTTTTTATATAAATATCGTAATGTGGATTCCAGATTAGACTGCAATATTCTAAATAAGGTCTTACTAATGATTTACATAGTTGTATTTTAGTGCTACAATTCTTAAAATTCTTACAATTCCTCAAAACAAAACCTAATATTTGAAAAGATTTTTTATTATATTATTTATGTGTTTATCAAATTTATTTAAAGAATAAAGATTTTTTTTTAGTATCGTAACATAAATTCGGAATGCCTCTCGTTCCTGTTATAACATCATCCAATCTTTGAGGGGACTTGTTTGATCTAGATCTCAATCTAAGCTTAGCAAATTCAAGATGTACCGGTTCAGACTCAGTAACCACTTCTTCTAATGTTCATCTAGGTTTTAAAGGAAAGTTGATACTGCCAATATTATAATGCTCACAAGATTCGGTGCTGCTGTTGCAAAAGCAGCTGATGCATTTGATTATAAGTGTCTTGCATTTAGTTGGAAGGCCGAGGATAAAGCTGGAATAAACACCTGCGACCTGATGCACATAAAAGTGCCTTTAAAACCCAGCTGATCGGCTGCTTCATCTTCAACTTTGTGAGCGCTGGTTGTTATTTTGTAATGTGATTTAATAATTCGGCTGTATTTAGTATCTTGTTGATCGCAAACAATGCACGACGGCTGGACTGATGTATGTAGGATAAAAGGACTCACCTTTGTGCTGATGTCGCAGTCGTAGGAGGCCTCCTCTATAAACACTTCAATTGTAATTATTGTCACTTCGGATCACACTTTCCAACTGTTCAATCAATTATAGGTATTAATGTCTATAATAAGGTATTATTCGTTTTTTGACCACAGAGATGCACGACGTCGTCACTCCGTAATTGCACTGACACACGAAGCTTCGGTGAGAGGGTTGGGGGGAGAAAATATGACATTGAATAGATTTAAATAGGAACGGTTTAACCGTTGTGCATTGCAACGCTACTAAACCATTTTAGCCTAAACAAACTTGATCGACTATGGCCTGGAAATCTTTACCGTCGATTGCGATACAAGTGATGCCAAGACATCGCTCTTGGATTATAAAAAAAAAACTGATTAATATTGTTTATGTCGCTTCCAGAATTAACAACAAAATCAGCTGTTCTTTTGTACGTCGCTCCGATACCAACCGGAGCACCCTTTCCATGTCCACTTTCGGTGTAGTTCCATGTATAGTTTTTAATATCTTCAGAGTGGAATTTCTTTAGTGAGTTTTGTTGCCATTATAAAAAATGTTTGGTCACTAATTTTGAAGAGCCCAGAAATAAACTTTTATTAAAGATTAAAAACTGTGTCAAACTTTGGTTACTTCACAGTTTTTCTAGTTATAAGTTATTTTTTACCGGCGCCCATAGGGCTATTACTATCATATGTGAAAATTTTCTGAACAGCTCTTTTATAGCATATTTCAGGTATTTTACATCGTTTAGCTACAGTAACAAATCTTTTAAAGATTTGTCTCTCTTTGGTACGTTTCAATGTGGAATCATTTTCTTCCAACTGCTTACTAATGATGTTGCCAAACAACGGTTTCTTGACTACTTCTTTTCTTTGATCAGGCTCCTCTAAAGTTTACAAAATTTTGTCTTAGGCGTGTATCTTCGACTATATTTTTGTTTTTACTATTAAGTCTCGTTAATCTTTTTTTGTACTTCTCAAGTGTTTTCTCTAAATGTGCAGTTCTTTCATTTCTTTCTCTGTTAAACTTCTTTCCTCATTATGTGGCTTCTTTTTTTCTTTGCTGTAGACTAGTACTGGAGTTTGCTGGGCTTGGAGCTGGTGATACTTGAACTGGAACTGGAGTGGCTGGTCTTGTAGGCGGTGGTAATGCTTCTGGATCTGATAACGGCGTATTTTTTCGTACAAAAGTATTAGTGACGCTCTCCAGACTTAGTCTTTTGGCTCGGTATACAGTACTATGTTCTTTTCACTTCTTTATGTCAGCTCTGTGCTCACGAGGTGTCATGTCCTTTACTATTTTTCGCGAATCTTTTTCTTTCTTTTTTGGTACTCCAACTTCTCCTTTTCTCTGATTTGTTCTTGAGACCTAACTCCTAATAGTCAAGTGTTTCAAGTAACAGCTACAGACAGAAAGAATATGACTGACCAACTCAATGAAACTCTGACATCCCCAAAAATTAGCACAAAATCATTTCAAAACGAATCTTGACCTACCTGCCAAATATCCCATGTTAGGAATATCTTCACAATAGGAAGAAACAGAGTCACTGAAGGACTGGCTTGTAAATTTTACTCGCATTTTACCAATTTTGTGAGGCACAACATGATTTTCATTTAATTTTGGCATGAGTATTATTCCTTTGTATGCAAGATTTACATTATATCCATAGCATTTCTACATGGGACCATTTACCTAGACAACCTTTTCTTTCCAGTTCATATTTCAGATATTTGACCAACAAATTGTTTCTATTGCCCTTCTTCTAATTCTTTAATAAATGAGGCGGGGCTCAAATATACTCAGAATTTCCTAGCCATTTACAATAAACATTCTTTAATTCCATGTCTTTTTTTAAATATTCTATCCTTGTGTTTTGTACTTAAAGTTTTGATTATTTGTCACCTGATCACAAACAGTCATTAGAAATATAAACGTACTTCTTGTCGTTTTTCAATCACCTCTGTGATATATCTATTGAGCTCTGTAGCCTTGGTTGCTCCAGTACATATACTCCTATATAGGCCACTGGCTGTTTATGATTTTTTCTAAGCCCTCTTATCATAAAAATAAAATACATGTTTTGGAATGAATATAAAGTTTTTGTTCCATCAGTGGCAAAATCTTTAATAATATCTTGTTTTTCATTATATATCAAATTTGCTGATATTGCAATTTCATCAAAGAGAAGTAGACATCGTTTATCTGTAGTGTTCATTGTCATAGCCTTTATTAGATATTGCTCAAAAATCTTTTGATTTATACCAAGCATTATCTTGGCATTACTTAGTAATTTTACTATAGTCTGGGGAGCTGGTAAAATAAGTATGTCTCTTATAAATCAGTATGCTTTAGGACTTTGTTCAAATATAGCTAGGTTCTAATTTTTTTCTTTTATTGAGAATTGATGTCCTTTAGTTTTTCTTTGTGTTCCCTATTCCAACAGAGTTAGAAGTTTCCCAAAAGCTGTCAAATGCTCTGTTACGTTTAAGAAATTGGTGTTAGTCATTAAATTTTTTGCCAATTTTAAAGATGCACTTTATTTTTAAAACTGACTTTTGCATTTATTCAATTTTAACTTGAATATCTTTATTTCGTTAAAGAATATTTTTTGTGGTTTGGTCAGATGTAGTCTTATTGTCTTTTGCTCGCGACTTTGAACAGTGTGGGTCTCTGGATAGATAAGATAAAATAAAAATTCGTAGGAAAGTATAGAGCACTATCTATTTCAGTCATTAAAATCGATCAAGTTATGGACCATTAAATGACCGAGATGGTTCAGGCAAGATAAAATAGGTTTAAACAGAATTTATCTTAGTAATATTCAGATACACACATTCATGAGTTATCAAACCATCAGCAATTACCAACTAATTAAGTTAAACCGCCACTATGTTTATCCCAGACATTGCTGATAGAACTGATAACCGACGAGGAAGAAAGGTCTTGAGTGGTGACTATAAATAGGAAGACGCAGTATGCAGTATTGCCATATTGACCGACGATCTGGTCACGATAGCCAAGAACCATTGTATGGAGTTAGCGTAAGATCGACATTCATGAAAACATATGACAGAGGCATTTACTCAACAACAAAAAAACAAAATTATTTTTATCATACAATGTATGTCGTTAAATATCAACATATTAAACCTTTTTTGGTTGGCCGGTTCTAATGACTTGGTTTTATATTCTTGAATTGTGGATGTTGCTATCAACGTCGTACATACGTATTGCGATTATATGTTGTATTTAACAACCCTGTTTCGTTTAGGATTAGAACAAAGGATTCGTTGTGATGAATGAGAGCAATGTTAAGAAAGCCTTTTTGGATATTTCAGGGTATTCACTCCTAAGACCAACCCAAAACTCATTCAGAGACACAGATTCAAATGTGTGTTTTAATATGGATGATCTTTGAAGATCTATGAATGCTTCATAATTAAAATATTAAAAAGTCTTTATAAAAAGTCCCGGAGCCGCGGAGGTTGTAGTTATTTCTGTACCCGAGTTGCTCGTAATATATTTGTAATTAATTGATCTATGATCTATTAATCATGGTTTGGTGTGGTTTGTTTTTATTACGTCACCACAAGAATGTCCTTTTTAAATGTACTTTACAAAAATGTCGACAAGATAAGCTAATTTTATGAAGCATTGCTCATCATGAAAAACACCAAAAATATTTTGGGCCTCAGACTTCATTTCTCTTTTCATGATCATTTTTTCTTCTTTTGTATCATACTCGCTCTGCTTCTCTCTTTTCCTGCAGAAACTCATCTCGGGAAAGCCTTTTCTTTTAGTTTTAACCAAGTATATTTTATCTTTGTGGAAATCCTGTAAGTACCCGGTAAGTTTCCATTTTCTATGTTTTATAAAACTGAAACATCTCCTCTATCAGCCTAGTTGTTTAACGTACAGTTATCTAGTACCAGAATACATATCGCAAAGAATTTGAGATGGCAATGGATAGGCCACAGCTCTTGAGACCTAACTCCTAATAGTCAAGTGTTTCAAGTAACAGACACAGACAGAAAGAATATGACTGACCAACTTGTACGATTATCAAGTAAAACCAAGTTTCTTTTATTACATTGACTTGCAGTTTTTATTACCGAAAAAGAAGAACCATAGACTTTATATTAATACAGTGTTAACAATATTGTTAACTCCACTATAGGCACCCTCAGGTAATTGTAAATAAACAACTTCATCAATACTCCCATATAAAAATGCTCCCTTTACATCCATCTGATAGATGGGCGAGTTTAACTTGGTGGCAATTGACACAAATAATCTAAAGGTAGCCAAGTTAGCCACTGGGGCATAAACTTCATATGGATGTAACACCTCATTTTGTTCAAAGCCTCTAGCCACAAGTCTAGCTTTATACTGACTACTACCATTTGAGTTCTTAATTTTAAATATCCACTTACTACTTACAGTCTTTTCACCCACAGGTTTTTCAGAGAAGTCCCAGGTTTTGTTTTCATTCAGGGTTTGCAGCTCGCTCTCTATGGCTTCTTGCCATTTTCTGGCATCTTGCCTTTGCATGGCCTCTTGATATGTCTTGGGCTCATTTTCTTCAGTAGAAACATAATGACAATTATAGAATGAGGTTTGCTTCCTGATCCGAGTACTTCTTTGGCGTTGTGATGTTTCATCTACTTCATCATGAGAGCTCTCATCACTAAAACATGGAACATACTCACTTCTACCACTCTCTGTAGATATATCTAAGGTATTTTCTAACTGGGTAGACTGCTGATCACATTCACTGGATTCCGCCAGCTCCACACTTTCATTTGACTGTTTATTTTCCTTTCCAACTTTTTGTTCTTTAGACACTTGATCCTCATCAATGCCTTTGAGTATATCCGACTCATGTTGCAATAACACCAACTGCTCTGTCTTTATTTTAGGTTGTTCCAGGAAAACTATGTCTCTCTTTATTTCCACACAGTTTTGTTTTTCAAAGAATATCCTATATCCCTTAACGTCTTCTCCGTAACCCACCATTATTCCTTTCTCTCCTTTAGCATCCCACTTTCTTCTCTTTTCTTTTGGGATATGGACAAAAACAGAGGTTCCAAATATTTTTAAATTATTTATATCAAAATGCTTGTTGGCCCATACCTCGAATGGTGTTTTTCCTTGTTTGTTACTTTTACCTGTCCTGTTTAATACATATGCTGCTGTCTGAACAGCTTCTGCCCATAACTTCTTTGGTAAACCTTTTGCACATAGCATCGTCCTCGCAGCCTCAACCAGCGTTCTATTTTCCCGCTCTGATTTTCCATTTTGTTGGGGTGTATATGGCACCGTGGTTTGGTGTATGATACCACGTTCAGCAAACAGGTCCTGCACTCTCTTGTTAACGAATTCCAATCCATTGTCACTTCGGAAAGAGTGTATTTTATTGTTAGTAGTATTTTCTGCTTTATTTATGAAGTTTTCAATACACTTCTTTATTTCATCCTTCCCTTTAACGAAGTACACAGATCTATAATTAGAGTAGTCGTCCTTCATAATAACGAAGTATCGGGAACCTCCCACAGACGGCACCTCCATAGGTCCACATGTGTCAGCATGTATAAGTTCACATGGCCTAGTTGTTTTTGTTTCACTAGTATGGAAGGGCAAACGACTTATTTTTCCCTGCAAGCAGCCCTCACATTTTGCTTCGGTATTGTCTTCCACAGAAATGTTATTGTTCCTAAGCACGGCCTTCACGTGTTGGAAGTTTTGGTGAGCTAGTCTTTCATGCCAGTCTTTGAGACTTAATTGCACTTGAGCCACATTTGCTCCTTCGCACTTGTATCGAACGTCCAAAAAATACATATCGCCGTTACGATTAGCCACCGCACATAGTTTGTTCTGTTTATAGAATTTGCACAAGTTATCGTTAGTAATCATAACATAACCTCTATCTGTCACACAATTGACAGAAAACAAGTTTGTTTTTAGTTCTGGCACAAACAATACATTATCTATGGTAGTGTCTATCCATTGCGTTCCGTCGTGTACTTGTAGCGACACCTTTCCGCAACCATGTGCACTAATCGAATTCCCGTTACCGACGACCACAGATTTATTAGACAATGGGAAATATGTCGTGAAAAGATTACGATTATGACACATATGCTGACTCGCACCTGAGTCGACTAACCACTGGGATTTTTCAAAATGTCCACTTGAAATCACGAATGCGTTACTTACATTACTGTCCTTTTCTTTATTTTTCTTGAACCAGCACTCACTTTTTAAATGTCCCATTTTTTTGCAGAAATAGCACTTTTTCACCGGCCTGTCATCAGTTTTTGAGTTGTTGTTTATGCGATTACTGTTACACTCACTCTGGAAATGACCAATTTTATTGCATTTATAACACTTAACGTTTTTCTTTTCTAATTTCTTTGCAACGAAAGCCGCTGCTGATTGCTGAGACACACACTCTTTATCTTTTAAACGTTCCTCTTCTATTAGAAGCCGAGCAACGAGGTTATCATAAGTTTGTTTCTCCTCCGGTGCAGATTCCCAAGCACAGACAAAATGCTTATAATCGGCTGGAAGCGACATCAATACTTTTGTTATGATGAATTTTTCTGAAACACATTCTCCCATCTGCTTTAACTGATTCTTCAAATCTTCGATTTTAGATAGAAATGTGGACATGGGTGTTCCTTCTTCATATTTATATTGAAAAAATCGTTGTTGAACGATGTGTATGCTCGTTTGCGATGTCTGTTCGTAGACACTCGATAGTTTCCTCCACATTTCCGATGCCGTAGTACATGTTAAAATATGCATCATTGCACTTTCTGACATTCTTGTCACCAGCCAGGTTTGAGCTTTAACATCCAGGTTTTCCCATTTCGCCTTTTCAGTCGCTTCTTCCGGCTTTACTCTGATACCTTGAACCACGTCTAGTAAATTCTGACTTTGCAGCAGAATCACTGATTGGAATTTCCAAACATTCCAGTTTGATGGCCCTTCTAGTTTGACGTGTGTACCAAAGGTCTTATTTTCTTCCATTGTGTACTTATTTTCCTTCCTGCTCGTCCCGTCCTTGTAATACAAGTATTTCGTCCCGAGCACGCGTCGTGTCGGCCTAACCTCAAAACCGGCGTATGCAATCGCGTCGATACCTCCAATAGAACTTTTCCTTTTACTTGATTTTTTTTAGGATTATGGTTCTGGGCCCATAACCTGTACGATTATCAAGTAAAACCAAGTTTCTTTTATTACATTGACTTGCAGTTTTTATTACCGAAAAAGAAGAACCATAGACTTTATATTAATACAGTATTGCCAAATTGCCAAAGTGCCAAAGTATTATAATGATTTACACTAACACAACTCAATGAAACTCTGATATCCACAAAAATTAGCACAAAATCATTTCAAAACGAATCTTGACCTACCTGCCAAATATCCCATGTTAGGAATATCTTCCCAATAGGAAGAAACAGAGTCACTGAAGGACTGGCTTGTAAATTTTACTCGCATTTTACCAATTTTGTGAGGCACAACATGATTTTCATTTAATTTTGGCATGAGTATTATTCCTTTGTATGCAAGATTTACATTATATCTATAGCATTTCTACATGGGACCATTTACCTAGACAACCTTTTCTTTCCAGTTCATATTTCAGATATTTGACCAACAAATTGTTTCTAATGCCCTTCTTCTAATTCTTTAATAAATGAGGCGGGGCTCAAATATACTCAGAATTTCCTAGCCATTTACAATAAACATTCTTTAATTCCATGTCTTTTTTTAAATATTCTATCCTTGTGTTTTGTACTTAAAGTTTTGATTATTTGTCACCTGATCACAAACAGTCATTAGAAATATAAACCTACTTCTTGTCGTTTTTCAATCACCTCTGTGATATATCTATTGAGCTCTGTAGCCTTGGTTGCTCCAGTACATATACTCGTATATAGGCTGTTTATGATTTTTTCTAAGCCCTCTTATCATAAAAATAAAATACATGTTTTGGAATGAATATAAAGTTTTTGTTCCATCAGTGGCAAAATCTTTAATAATATCTTGTTTTTCATTATATATCAAATTTGCTGATATTGCAATTTCATCAAAGAGAAGTAGACATCGTTTATCTGTAGTGTTCATTGTCATAGCCTTTATTAGATATTGCTCAAAAATCTTTTGATTTATACCAAGCATTATCTTGGCATTACTTAGTAATTTTACTATAGTCTGGGGAGCTGGTAAAATAAGTATGTCTCTTATAAATCAGTATGCTTTAGGACTTTGTTCAAATATAGCTAGGTTCTAATTTTTTTCTTTTATTGAGAATTGATGTCCTTTAGTTTTTCTTTGTGTTCCCTATTCCAACAGAGTTAGAAGTTTCCCAAAAGCTGTCAAATGCTCTGTTACGTTTAAGAAATTGGTGTTAGTCATTAAATTTTTTGCCAATTTTAAAGATGCACTTTATTTTTAAAACTGACTTTTGCATTTATTCAATTTTAACTTGAATATCTTTATTTCGTTAAAGAATATTTTTTGTGGTTTGGTCAGATGTAGTCTTATTGTCTTTTGCTCGCGACTTTGAACAGTGTGGGTCTCTGGATAGATAAGATAAAATAAAAATTCGTAGGAAAGTATAGAGCACTATCTATTTCAGTCATTAAAATCGATCAAGTTATGGACCATTAAATGACCGAGATGGTTCAGGCAAGATAAAATAGGTTTAAACAGAATTTATCTTAGTAATATTCAGATACACACATTCATGAGTTATCAAACCATCAGCAATTACCAACTAATTAAGTTAAACCGCCACTATGTTTATCCCAGACATTGCTGATAGAACTGATAACCGACGAGGAAGAAAGGTCTTGAGTGGTGACTATAAATAGGAAGACGCAGTATGCAGTATTGCCATATTGACCGACGATCTGGTCACGATAGCCAAGAACCATTGTATGGAGTTAGCGTAAGATCGACATTCATGAAAACATATGACAGAGGCATTTACTCAACAACAAAAAAACAAAATTATTTTTATCATACAATGTATGTCGTTAAATATCAACATATTAAACCTTTTTTGGTTGGCCGGTTCTAATGACTTGGTTTTATATTCTTGAATTGTGGATGTTGCTATCAACGTCGTACATACGTATTGCGATTATATGTTGTATTTAACAACCCTGTTTCGTTTAGGATTAGAACAAAGGATTCGTTGTGATGAATGAGAGCAATGTTAAGAAAGCCTTTTTGGATATTTCAGGGTATTCACTCCTAAGACCAACCCAAAACTCATTCAGAGACACAGATTCAAATGTGTGTTTTAATATGGATGATCTTTGAAGATCTATGAATGCTTCATAATTAAAATATTAAAAAGTCTTTATAAAAAGTCCCGGAGCCGCGGAGGTTGTAGTTATTTCTGTACCCGAGTTGCTCGTAATATATTTGTAATTAATTGATCTATGATCTATTAATCATGGTTTGGTGTGGTTTGTTTTTATTACGTCACCACAAGAATGTCCTTTTTAAATGTACTTTACAAAAATGTCGACAAGATAAGCTAATTTTATGAAGCATTGCTCATCATGAAAAACACCAAAAATATTTTGGGCCTCAGACTTCATTTGCCCCATTGTGAGAACCTTTTGCTCGTCGAAGTACATACAACCTGGCTAGACCATTGCCTCTTGAAAGCCATCGGATTTCGGTATGCAAGAGGAGTGATTCATATTGACTTCCCATTTTGGGGTGTAAGGGATGTCGAATAACATCTACGACTTGAGACATCTAAGCCAACCTCACCTGCACGTGGTGCACCCTTTTTTTTTTTTTTTCTCCATGGGGGAATCCCTAACGGATATCCATCTCATCGGGCAGCAGAGGATGGATATGCCCGAGTCGCACGGACTAAAACCCCATGGTACCTTCTTACACCTTTTGGCCGGAGGAGCAGGGACTGTCTAATCGACACTACATCTGCTCCTCCAACAGGTATTATCCCCTCCTAAGGGACCCAAACTGCGGCCTGAGGGGTCAAGATGGTGGACCCCTCAAGGGGAAATGGGTGTTATTCCCCCTAACGAACTGTGGGAGCATCAGCATAATGCACCTCCACCACATAGTGTGCAGTTTAACTGCCCGGAGCGACGGACATGCATGTGTCTGTCGCCCCAGGTCACAACTACGGCGGCCGGAGGTCATCGCCTACCCGTCGCCGTGGTGCACCCTGCTGAATAACGAACGAGGCAATGGCGAAAGCGGGGTGGTAGGGTTTTACAGCCTGACTGGGTCGCAACCACCATGTATATATCGCAGGCCGGAATGACAGAGGCGACCAGCGATGGATACTGTGTCACTCGGTGGTCGCCATTGTTTGTGGATTGTACTGTGCTTACCATCAGGCATAGAGCAGTCATTTTGCCGTGCTACTATAAAAAAAAAATTCTTCACACACTTTTTTGAATAATCTTGACTTGAGGGAACCACTTTTCACTTAATTGACGATCTGATCAGCTTCATCAAGGACTTTACTTAAATAATTTGGAATTTTATTTACTACTAGCCGACCCGTGCCCACTTCGTTAGGCGCTAATAGGCATTGTCAATCTACAACTTTTATCTAGAACTCAATCATATATTATGTATATCTCATAATTAAGGCAGCGTTCATAAGAAACGTTTTCGTTCGACCATTTTTCTCCGACTCCGACACGGTTTGTGCAGCGTTACGTAATCTGAAATTCATACATAGAAATTCGTAAAGACCAAACGGCGTGATGATAGCTGTTTTCTCTACAACATTCTCTGGAACGATTCTGATAGTAATACGCTCGGTTGATATCTCGTCGGGAAAATACCTTTTATCCGCTAGTAAATATATAAAACTGTGAAGACGCGGAATAGGATATCGGTCTGGTTTAGTAATTGCATTGAGCATGTGGTAGTATACCGAGTGCTTAGTCTTTCAATGATACAGGCTTCGTGATATTTGAATAACAAATCAAAAAAGGATGACAATCATCGATAGTATTAGCGGATTTTTCGTTACAGCCCACGATAGCAGTTAATACATTTAAATTCGTAATTCCATCAATTAATCTACGTGAACTTAGATCTAGTATTAACTTATAATGAGATAAATGTCCAGCGTAATGCGTGACGTAACCCTAAATCCAATTGTAACGTTTTAATTTTAGTGCCATTGGCAGCAAATAAGGTGTAGTCTCACAGTACTCACCATTTAATTGATTTTTACGCAATTGTTGTTGAGGTAGCACGGAAATGTTCGCCCCAGTGTCTATTAAAAAACTTAACTTATATTTAACACAAAGGCGGTGATTTGAAGTCCCAATACAGTTACCCGCCGAATCTAACTGCACAGGTTTCAGTTTCCCTGGTGTTCGGATTTCTTCCAAGCACACAGTTGAATACAATGATGTGCTCGCTCTTTGTACTTAAAATGGTACAAGCATAACCATCCTTGGACGCTGAGGTGCGACGAAGTGCACGGCTGCGGGAGCGCTGCCGTGATGACGATTTGTCACGACCTCGCGACTCTGATGAGGGCTGGCGCTACATTTCGTTGAGTCGCACGTTGATTTTTGCGATTTCCGCCAGCAAGACAGCGGTAACTGACCTAGGAATTTGTGATGCTGAGACTGCTCACGGCGTGCAAAATAATACTTGATTTTTGCGATTTCCGCCAGCAAGACAGCGGTAACTGACCTAGGAATTTGTGATGCGTCCATTCCGATCCTTGTCGACTCCGATTGCGCCATAATTAAACTAATAAGTCACGTAATTGAAACCCGATATGGTGTAAAGATGTTATGAATTTCTGTGGTCGGCACACATAAAAATCGGCACGTATGAAATTGTGATCACATCGGGTTCACCAGTTTAGAGGTTCAGCCTCTATTTAATGTCTGTAGATATAATAAAACAAAGATCACTTTCTAATCTTTAATTCAGAGACTCGCGTTACATGTGTGCCGGCCGAGACTGCACTGCTAGCCGGTACATAATAATGCAATTCCACAAAATACATAATTATGTCGGTACAAGTACAATTTCAGATAAACAACTGGAATATGTTAGTGAATGCAAAACAGCATATGAAATGATTAAGAAGTTTGACAGGATGTATTTAACACAATCTACCGCAAAGTAAATAATTTGTAGAGGAAAAATTGAAGAGATTAGATCAGATCAGACTGCTCACGGCGTGCAAAATAATACTTGGCAAGTGTTGAAAAGCCAAAAGATAAAAAGGTTATTGAAGTAAAATGGGTTTTTAGACGGAAAAGCAATAATGATTACAGAGCTAGATTAGTTGTAAGAGGATTTCAGCAAAATCACGTTGAAAATACTAACTCACCAGTAGGAAAAATGCAAATATTGAAAATTTTACTGTCATAAAGTTGTAAAACTAATTTATTTGTAGAACAGATGGATGTAGAGACAGCCTTTTTAAATGCTCATGTAAAGTCAGAAGTATATGTAAATCAACCAGAAGGTTATGGAACTAGTGACAATAAAGTTTACAAATTACAAAAGGCAATTTATGGTCTCAAAGAAAGCCTTAGAGTATAGTATGAGTGTTTGATAAATTTATTAAAACATTGAATTTTGTTAGAAGTAACTATGATTACTGTTTGTATGTTAATAGAGCAAGCAAAGATCCAATATACATATTAATATTTGTTGATGATCTTTCGATTTGTTGTAAAAATAAAAATAAAATCGATGATGTAAAAAAAAACTTTAGTGAAATAAATTGTAATGCAAGATATGGGAAAAATTAAAAGCTACATTAATATTCATTATAGTGATGATAAAAGTCAAATGACTTTAAGCAAAACAAAATATATTGAATCTTTGGCTGCAAAATATGATCTGAAAAATACTAAGTTGTACGATACAAAATTTAAAATTAGAACAAGTTAGAGAAGTAGATGAAATAATTAAGTATAGAAATAGGTGAATTATTGTATATTAGTACAGACACAAGGCCAGATGTTGCATACAGTGTTAATTATTTGAGTAGATACCAAAGTTGTTATAACCAAACACATTACAAATATACAATGAGAATCATGAAATATTTGTACAAGTCCAAGGATCTGAAGTTAACATACTATGATAATATTAATACTGAAATATTCGATTGTATGGAAGATTCTGACTGTGCAGGAGATAATGTGGATAGAAAATCCACAACTGGTTTTATTACACGTAAACAAAATTCAGTAACTAAATGCTCAACTTTCGCAGAGTATACTGCTATCTCAGAGGCAGTGACAGAAGTACTTTTTATTAGAAACTTGCTAAGTAAATCATTTAATGTAAAATTGTGTGATACGATAAAATTGTATGTACATAACTCGGGTGCAATAACAATAGCTAAATATGGCAACTTAACAAACAATTCAAAGCACATCGAAGTGCAGTATCATTATATAAATGAGAACTATGAAAATAAAATAATAGATGTTGTAAAAATTGATACAAACCCGTAGTCCGGTGAAGCTGTTAAGACCTTGCCTGGTCAATAGCGTAGTCAGTTCGAAAAAAAAAAGATGATACAAAGCTTAATTTAGCAGACATGTTAACTAAAAGTCTGAATAAAACAGTTTTTTAATAACAGATTAGAGTTGAAATTGATTTAGTTAAAAAGTTATGAGAGTATAAATTTAGGGAGGCGTGTTGTAATTAAGTAAATTGTATAATTTTATATTTAAATAACAATATGTTAATGAAACACCTAGCGCCACCTAGTATTGTGTTGGGAAGATACCCGCACAATTTCATTTACGAATTGTCAATTTTTTTTCTGGTTATAAATTGCAATGTAAGCGTGTGTCCTGTTTAAATAAAACAAAAAGTGGAATTAAAAGCTGATTATTATTTCATACAACCTTTTCCACTAACTCAATGAGAAAATTTGTACAATGAAAGCAATGTCAGAATTAGGAATGTTGTAGAAAGAATGTTAGTGTTACGTACCCAGCGTAACAGTTTCAACTTTGCGTTTAATTTAATCTTTCTTTTATTCATTTTTTCTTCTGCTATGTACTATGTAGGGGAAGTCCGGGCAAAATAAACACCCAGAGCAAAGTGGATAATCCCCACTATTCATAAATTATTCGTTTGACATCAACCGCGGGGATACAGCAACGTTCGACCATTTTGTATCAGTGATCGGCAAACACGTAAGTGAGAAGCAACGTGTTACGGTGTCCGCAGAACGGCAAATTGTGTTTACGTAAAATTATTACCAATATTTAGAGATAAATGTGCTGATGATATTTTGTATATTATTTGTTGATCACTCTTAGGTGTATTCTCCTATTGCATTTCAAACTACCTTTTTACAATATTTTTAACAGGGAATTGGAATCAATAATTTTTATATAAATTGACTTAATCGTAAAAGTGGTTGCGTTGGGCAAAGTGGATATGGTATGCCCAGCTTTTACGATTACTTAGATGCAATGTTATAAAGCTTATATTTTATTACAGATGGTGTATAAATACAAGAAAAAACGAATTAAGGCTCTTGGGATAAAGACGTCACCATGAAACCACATTTCTTCCGATTTACTTGAAGATTAAATTCTTCGAGACGTGTCATCACCAATTCGAGGTCTTTTAGGTATTTTTGGCACCCTTCAGATATTATCAAAATATCGTCCAAGTACCCTAAGATAGTTACCTCCTTTAATGATGGGCAGGAGTGGAATCGGTCGATTAGGCACTGAAAAGTCGCCGGTGCGTTTTTCAATCCAAATGGCATCTTTTTGAAACGGTAAGTACCAAGAGGACATATGAAGGTGGTTTTATCTTTATCAAACTCCCGTAATTTTACTTGTCAGTAGGTACGAGGAAACAAGATCTAGAGTGCTCATGTAGCAGTTCCTCTTTGTGTTTTGAAGAAGTTCATCAATACGTGGCATTGGGTAAGTGTCAGACTTCGTTATGGCATTACAGCGTCTGTAGTCAACACAAAACCGTATCGTGCCATCAGACTTCGGTACTAACAATGCCGGCAAAGCCCTTGTTGACTCGCATTCTTCGATAATGTCTTCTTCCAGCATTTTGTCGATTTCTTAGAAAATAATACTCCAAAATATACCACTAATATTTAATATTTATTGTTTTATAAAAGTAGACATGGGTTAGCGACGGAAGCTCTACAACGACTGACTCGAGTGGGGGCTGTAGCTAACTACGTCGTACTTTAATACAAAAATCGTTGTCAGCATTACCACTACAAGCTCTATCAAAGAGGCACGATTTTGAAACGATAGCCTTAGATACATTTTTAAACGAAATTATTCATTTTACTGTTTTCAAAATTAGAACTAGTAAAATAGACAACTTAGATCAGGCAATCCCCGAACCCAAACAAGATGAGACATTTTTCAAAAATAGGAAAATACAACAAAGTTATAAAACAAATTTTCCTAAAAATAAACAGCCAATAAATTTAATAATAAAAATACAATTACAAACAGCAAAAACAAATGTGTAAATAAACAACCGTTACACCTTCAAGACGATTGTAAGGAGGAGGATTGTTCTTGTGAATCAGAACGAAAATGAGGAAAACAACTCTGATAATGACGGAAATTTTCCACTCGACTTGAAAAACAACGAAATAACATAGTGTTTATGAATAATGAATAATATCCATATGGAGTGTAAGGGGTGTCAAATAACATCTAAGACTTGAGACATCCAAGCCAACCTCACCTGCACGTGGTGCACCCTGCTGAATAACGAACGAGGCAATGGCGAAAGCGGGGTGGTAGGGTTTTACAACCTGACTGGGTCGCAACCACCATGTATATGGCGAAAAAGCCCGTCATAGTGATTCGCTTCTGCGGGTCGCGTTTCGGGATCAGCCTGTGCATATCCAGCTTTTCGCAGGCCGGCATGACAGCGGCGACCGGCGATGGATAGTGTGTCACTCGGTGGTCGCCATTGTTTTTGGATTGTACTATGCTTACCATCAGGCACAGTGCAGTCATTTTGCCGTGCTACTATAAAAAATAAAAAACTATAGTTGTTGCGGCCGCGTAAATAGTCAATTAGGAAAAATAATGTCAGCGAGGGTGGGAGCATTTTGTTTGCAGAGTCGTTGAATGTTGAGAGCGAAACCCGAACTGCTCGTCTCTTGGTGGTAGGTGAGGTATCAGGTGACGCAGGATAACTTTCTCGAACACCTTAGATACGGTGTTGAGTAGGGTGATCGGGCGGTAGCTGTCCTCGCATCCTTGCCCGGTTTGGGTGTCATTGTGACACGTCCTAACTTCCAACTTGAGGGGAAGTGTCCCGAGCGCAGTATACAGGCGTGCCAGTGCGGCGACGGTCATAGCCGGCAAGTGGCGCAGCGCTGCATTGGTAATACCGTCTGCGGCCGGGGCTTTCTTTGGTTTTAGAAAGCGTATTATCTTATGGACCTGATTCGGAGAAACGAATACCGGATCGTCCTCCAGTCGGGGTGCTTCCTCGATAATCGCCTGTATATGAGACGACACCAGTGCTTCATGATCACGATCAATTACTGGATTAGGAGCGAATTGTCTTTCTAGGTGATCGACTAATATTTCCGCGCGATCGCGTGCAGGTGTCCGCTGGCATCGAGAAGGGGTATTATTGGTAGCTTTTCTGCGGTTAATTGTCTACATAGATGGTGGATAGAGGGCATATCCCCGTCAATGGACTCCAGATGACGTTCCCACGCCTCTGTGGAGCACTCGTGTTCTGTTGTACTTTTCTGGTGGTTCTCTTTTTCCTATTTTTAGGTTTCTTCGTGGCCACAGCAGTGTCTCTAGGTCGAGCATCATTTGCTGGTGCCATCAGGTTACGTCCCTCGCCCGTCTCCACCATTACTACGGTCGGTCGGTCGGGGCAACGGGGCATTGAGTAGCGTTATTGGCAGGGTATGGACCGCCGCAGTTCGCACATGTTGCGGGCTCCTCTTTAGGACGTGGGTATTCATAAGCGGGGTGGGGACCTCCGCAGCGGACACAGGCAATTACCCGATGGCAATTAAAGGAGGAGTGGCGGAACTGTTGGCACCGGTGACACTGTGCCGGTCCCTTTTTGCCCCGCCACGCCTCTCTTCTTGTACATGGCAGTAAGAAAATGTCGTCGGCCTCGTAGATGGCTGCAATCAATCCGGGTGTTCTTTTAAGGACAGCGTGAAATATGCAGCCCGGCCTTCCGCTGCGTCCTTTGATGCTTCGGACATACTAAGGTTCAAATCCTTTCTTCCTCAGGTCATTTAAAATGTCCTCAGGGTTAGAGTCGGCTGGGAGTCCTCGTATTGCTACTTTTAGGCTGCGTTCGGCAGGGAGAGAGTAAGAGAACCAACTTACTCCCTCTTGCTTTAAGTACGACTGGATCGTTCGGTATTCCTCGGGGCTGTTGGGGGTGAACCTCACTCCCAATCCATAGGGGCGAGCGTTTGGTCTGTGACCAAATCTGTTCGCTAGTTGTTGCAAATGCTCCCTCCAGTCTGGGAGCTTTTCGACAATCGCTGGTGGATATCGCGGCTTTTTTGCTTGGGTCGGGTCTTCTTTGCTTCCCGATGGTTGCAATGTTTTTTCAGTGGGTATATCCCTACTGGGGCCAGACGTAGTTGTCTCGAATCCGTCTTTATTAACAGTATCGGAGTTCGGCGGCCGCGGGGTCGCTTAGGCTTCGGTGCGGCTATCGTGGCATAGGAGTGCTGTTTGCCAGTTGATCTCTCTAATGCCGGCAGTCCTGTTGCGGTTCCAATGGGTGGTGGCGGCCACCCAGTTTAGTTGCTCTCGTAGCCGGAGTAGGAGCTTTTGGCGGCGGGAGTCGCTGCTTAATTTTTGCAACTGACGCTTGCGTCGCTTGAGTGATCGAGGACGGAGTGCGTGTTTTCTTTTCTCTCTGTGAGAGAAGCTATGAGTCACTAGTTGAAGGAATTTATCGATAGTGAAGTCCGTGGGCTATGGAGTCTTTCTTAGTTGTATGATGCGTTTAGTTGGCCTCTCATCCTCGCTTCCCGAGGATTCACGCAGCCTTCTCGTGGCCCTACCGAGGGGGCTGTAGTTGGTTATCCTTTCCGAGATGGGAGCGGGATCGAGGATGCAGTTTGCTGCAAGTTGTAGTGCTTTTGAGTTATTTGGTTGATAGCTTTTCTTTGGTTATTGTGGCCTCTTGTATTCGTAGGTAGAGCGCCATCCTCCTGAGTAATCCCTCTGTGAAAATATCAGTTCCTACGAATCGGGCTACTGCTAGCTTTTCTTTGCTTATTGTGGCCTCTTGTATTCGTAGGTAGAGCGCCATCCACCTGAGTAATACCTCTGTGAAAATATCAGTTCCTACGAATCGGGCTACTGCTACTAGATCTCCTTCATACATTGTAATCGGTGAGGGTGTTATGGTAGCAGGTCTCGTTCGTGGATCTCGCGGCGGTGATCGGCGTGGAAATTCCATCGCACGATATCGGGGTTCCGTGTGTGAAGAAGCGGAAATCGTCATTAATTGGGGTTCCATATGAATCGAAGCAGAAGGCGTCGTATGTTGAGTTTCATCGGATTCCTGTAGGCGGCGCTGGGTCGTTATAGAGTCGTCATCTGATTGGCCCTGAGAAGGGCCTTTTGGGGTACTGCGGGTCGCCATCACTTCAAGTTCGGTGGCGGCGCTAGTGAGGCACACCGACGCGCAGGTATCGTGCACAGACGCGATGCGCGAGCGACAAGGAAGTTTCTCGCGAACACAAATCACTGTGCTTTAACACCTCGTACGCCGGTCGGTGTGAGCAGTCCGATTGGGACGCCGCCCCAGTTCCCTTGCATACATCGTAAGCGAAGGACGAGCGCTCGTATCGCCATAACCTATTCGCACCATCGCAATTCGTTGGCGCCGACCTCCGGCATCGAACCTCGCAGCAACCGGTGAGTGATCACATCATTTGCTACTAACTCTCGCTGACCTCGCAATTGATTAGCATCACAGGTGGTTTCCGATCGAAGAAAGCACCACCAATAGTCGCCTTCCATATATTTTCATCGAGGAATTAGGAGGTAAATTATTGATAGACACAGGCGTTTCTCAATCGTTAATTAGCCCAAAAGCATTGAAAGATAGGGGTATTAAATGCAAAATAAAAAAAGAAATACATCATATCAAAACAGCTCATTCAATCAATAAACATGTCAGGGTAGCTTTCATTCCGTTACCAAAAAGACTATTTCAGGAAAAAATAAATCACACATATTTAATATTTGAGTTCGAATCAGATTTTATAGGATTATTGGGTCTAGACTTTCTAGTGCCATTACAGTGCAAAATTGATATAAAGAACATGTTATTACAAACAAGAAAAAAAATCCCAATTAAAGATAATATAAAAGCATACACTAAGATAAAACCAGTTACCCAACAAGTTATAATTTTTTTTTGTAATCACAAACAAGGTGAATATATAATGAATAAAGTTAAAACAAGTTATGGTCTAATTTTTGCTTCAGCATTTGTCAATGTAAAAAACGGGGAAATGTAAACAACTATTGGAAACAATGGAAACAGAAATAATTAATACTTCAAAAAATAATGTCGTAAATAAAATTGATAATTGTAAAAATTTGAAACTGAAATAAGAAAAATTCATTCATCGGTTCAAAATAGTGCCAATGTCCAAAAACAAACATTAGGAGTCATTAAAGAATTTACACCTGAATACGAAAATAATTTAATAAACATATTATCTAATCAAAAATTATTAGAATCAATTATAAAGGAACAGTATTCTACTTTAAATTTAATAAACATCTATAACGAAATTGAAAGATCGCTTCAACAGATAAGTTTAACGTTAGAAAATTTGTTAACATTTTCTCACATTGCGAGAATGCATCCCAGTATTTTGGATACGAAACATTAAATTGAAGAATTAACGTACATTCATTAAATATAAATTTTTATGGGAAAAAAACCATCGTAATAAAAGCATATAGTACTAGAAACTCTAAATTTTATTTTGGAAATACTACTAATAGACAATCATGTGTATACCCTACTGCACCGATACTCCATTCCTAACGTTAAAAACATAATCCTAATTCCTAAAAACTCTTTCCTGATATTCTGGAAGAACAATTGCCTATCGTCATGGACTATAACGATGGAAGATAACGAACGCTGACGTCATCTACAAGCATCTGGATTGGCAAACGCTAGAAGAATCCATCGATGGTATAGCTCAACATATACAACATCAAGAACCTCAAAACTACATACGCAAAGGCAAGCTTTAAGGATAAAATAATTCAACAAATCAAACAGTTGATTAATCATTATACAGAAAGAAGTAATTATAAAAACTATATGTGGCGAAAATGTTCAATACAAGAGGAACAAGGGTAGTGCCCCAATAACATTAAATAATCTATATATTAATAGGTGAAGCCCAAACTTTGTATCCGTTTTTGAGATAAATGCGCGAACGGATGAACGTGAAATTTGGCATAGTTAAAGTTTATATGGAGGAGAAGTGCAGAATGCTATTTATTTTATATAAAATGCATTAGAAGTACATTAAATTAATTAAAATATGCATTACTCACACTACTGCTTCAATTTTACACAACATATATATAATAATAATAAAGCCCATTTATTTCCGATCTATACATGCTTTTTAAGATAAGTTACGTTACCTTCTCGGGTAAAGGCCTCCTCCAATTTTTTCCAGATCTCTTTGTTCTTAGCTTTTTTTAACCATTCTTTTCCTGCTATCGCTTGTATGTCCTCTATCCATCTTTTTCTGGGACGCCCTCTTCTCCTTTTTCCTCTTGGTCCTTCCCATATAGTAGTCTTTAATGTCCATCTTTTGTCCGCGTATCTCGCTATATGTCCTGCCCACCTCCACTTTTGTTTTAGAGCATATTGTAAGGCATCTATAACTTTTGTTTTTTGTCTTATTTGTACGCTTTTCACTTTTTGGATTCTTCTTATTTTTAATATGCTCCTTTCCATTGCTTTCTGGCATATTATTAATTTAGTTTTAATTTTGGTGTTATATGTCCAAGTTTGGCATCCGTATGTAAGAGTAGGTAAAACACAAGTATCCAGGACAGTTTTCTTTAGGTAGAGAGGAAAATCCCCTTTTAGGATTTCTTTCAAAGACCAGAACTTTTTCCAGCTCTTGTTAATACGTCGCTCAATCTCTTGTTCCTCATTGTTACCTTCAAATGATATTCGTTTCCCTAGGTATATGTAGCTGTTCACATATTCAATCGGTTTTCCGTTTAGGTTTATAACATTTGTGTAGCTGTTTGTCATTACTTTCGTTTTGTTGTCATTCATTTTGAGGCCTATTTTTTCACTTTCTTTATTTAAGCTGTTAATCATTTTTTCTAGCCCTTTACTTGATTCAGCGAAAAGGACAATATCATCCGCAAATCTGAGGTGAGTAAGTCGATCTTGGTTGATTCTTATCCCTTCCGACTGCCAGTCAAGATTTTCAAAAATTTGTTGTAATACTGATATAAACAGCTTGGGTGAGAGGGGATCTCCTTGTCTCACTCCTCTGCAGATCGGTATGTCTGGACCTCGAACTTCTAGTTTGACTTGACTAACGCTTAGTCAGTTCGAAAAAAAAAAAAAAATTGTATCCCTTATTAACGGAATTGGGCGAACGGATGAACGTGAAACTTGGTATAGTTAAAGTTTATATGGAGGAGAAGTGCAGAAAGCTATTTATTTTATATAAAATGCATTAGAAGTACATTAAATTAGTTAAAATATGCATTACTCACACTACTTCTTCAGTTTTACACAACATATACACACATGTGAATAAAAAAGACATTTTGACATCTGTCAATAAAGGACTTCAAAAAAGGTTGTGACGGAGGTTGCTATGCTCGACTGTATGTATTATTTTACTCTTACGTTCCAATTACCCTTTTTCATTCTACATTCTACAATGATATTATAACATAATACCCTTTCACAAAAGAACCCTAATAAATTCAAACTTAAAAAAATCAATGAACTATGGTCGAATGTCGACCTCTGGGCGCCCACTAGTTAATGTAAAGCAGACATTTCAGGAGTTCAACTGTACGATTCACAAGCAATCTATCGGCGATACTTTTTGTAATATAAATAAAAATACTCGAATATGATTCAGATGCTAATTCTTTTATTCCTTGTTATATGTCACATTCTTCTTTATTACTATGGCAACCTAATGTGCCAGCACGTATACACAACAAAACGATTATACAACAACTATTCAAAAAACTCATCCAAAATATCCACGTTAAATAAAAAAGAGGCTAACACTCTCCTAAAACTAATAATATGTGAATGTAGCCGATGCAAGTCTAATACTGACCATCTCATCCAATCTGAACTAAGCTATACTTAATATTATAAAGTTGAAGAGTTAGCTTGAACGCACTAATTTCAGGAACCATAAAATAATTTAATGGTGATGATATACATAATGTATTAACTGTACATATAAATGTATTTCTACAAACATGCATTATCTTATGATATTTCAGACTGGTGGTGGCAAATCAGAAAATATCCCACCCGATGATTCTCTGGATAAAGTAGCAGCAATACTCGGAGCCACTTGTACTGGATATACCGTATCTTTTCGAGGTGATGGCGATCCTGATCCTGACACCAACAGAGAGTACAAGAATGAAGTCTAAATAGCATCAGAAACTCTAGAAATCGTAAATGTTGAAATTGCTGTCACTAGTGACACAATTGCTGTCACTAGTGACACAAGTGAGCATCTGACAACTCCAGTAAAGCTTAAAGTTTTATTTTCCTTCTGCGAGTGGCAGTGTTGATATGTGATCCTCTAATACTAGTAACTTAATTCTATATTCGAAAAAGGATTGTTATTTTTAATAGTTTACTAATAGTAAACAATAATAACCACAAAAAATATTTGGGATATATAACACAGTGTAGTTAAAAATTGGGTATTGATCATATCTTTTCTCTTTTCAGCTAAATGGAAACGCAAAATCAATGAAGATGATGCAAAAACTCGAACGTAAAGAAATCTATAGCTAAATCTTATAGCTAATAGTAGAATATTATGAATTAAAGAAAAAGAAGATAAAATTACAAATAAACACATACAAGTACAATAATAATAATACAAAACGCTGTTTTATTATTTTTATAGCTACGTAATTATGACAAGAAATGATACCTAAAGGTGCTAGAGAAGATAGTCGGAGCGGGACATGGTCACTCGCCGTCGGGGCTAAATAAAATACCTGTTTTAATCTATTGTTATGTTGAGTAATGTTTCATCCAAACACCACGACATCATCAATGAAATTAACGACACCGTCACAAGATAGAAGCATCCTCTCCATGTTTTTTTTGAAAATGTTCTGGAGCACATGATATCCCGAACATCGGACGTTTATATCGAAATAGGCCTTTATTTGTTATGAACGTTGTTATGTCCCTACAATCTTCTTTTATATCTACCTGATGCATCTTTTATATCAAGTTTCGAGAAGATATAAGATTTGCTAAGCTTAGGTAAAATCTGAGTCATTGTTGATAGAGGATGATTCTCTCTTATAATGGCTTTTTTTTATAAATGCGTATTTCCCTGACTAGTAATTGTCAGGGACATTCCGAGAGGCGGCATTCCCGTCAGCGCCAGTGCGGAGTTGAGAGAGACGGTCCTGTATGATCTACATATTTTTGGCCGAAACCTCTTTGAAGTTTAATTGTTTCTTGGAGTCTAACTTAGTAGCAGATTTCGACCAGGCCCCAGCCGCATATGTAATTATAGGTTCAACTGCTACTGTGTAAATGGATCTATCTCCGGGTTTAAACCCCACGTTATCTTGGCGGCTCTGGATAACTGTTTGTAGATTTCAAGCGCTTTTTTGCATGTAATTATTATACGTTTGTTAAATGTTAATTTCTGATCAATGTTTAGGCCCAATAGTTTTATTTCTTGTTCTGTATTGATTGGTGTTCCTGCCATGCTCAGGCGTGGGGTGTCATAGTTTAGTCTATTTGTGATTTGTCATTACCTTGGTTTTGTGTGGTGCGAATTTTAGTTTATTTTTGCCCCCCCCACTCCTGAACATAGTCGAGTGTCTCCCTAACTGTTCTGTTGATATCTGATGTCTCTCCGCTAAAGACTAGTACCACGTCGTCCGCAAAGGCTCGTTCTTGGTGGCCCATCCTCTCGAGGTCTTTCAGTAAGAGGTCCAGCAGAAGATTCCATAGGATCCTACTATCGAACCCTGTACACATCCTTTGCTTGTATTTTTAACTGTTTCCTCTCCTGCGTATTTTACTTTGACCCTTCTGTTTGTGAGATACTTGCCTATCATCCTTCGGATATTTATGGGGCACTTTTCTTCTGCTAATCTGAGCCTGATAGCAGGCCACCAAACGCTGTCAAAGGCCCGCTCTATGTCTAATGAAACGATGGTTATGATTTGTTTTTGATTCAGCTTTTCGCGTATGTGTTCCATTAGATCATAGAGGGAGTCCTCTGTGCTCTTTTGTGGTACGAATCCGTATTCGTATACGCAGTGAATCAGACGTAAAACGAATTTTTGGAGCCGACTAAGTTTGTCATTATTATATCTAAGTTTTGTCTTTACATGTATAGCATCAAAACTTGTCTGTCCTATGTACTTTTTAATTGTGGACTTTGGTATACGTGTCGAAGTATTTTTAAAACTCTTTGTTACTTTATGTCATATGATGAGTTTCATAGAAATATTAAAATATATTTATAAGTATTTCTTACTAACTCAACTATAAATAAAATAATAATAAATAAAAATAAAATAAAAAGCCTTTTTATTTCTTGAATTAACATGTTACAAATTTCTTTTATCTAGTGTTTAAAGTTAATAATTTTGCTTAATTTTTCTAATATAATTTTGTGTTAGTTTCTTAAACCTTGTTTATAATTAATTATATCTAAGTAGTAAGTTATTTGTAGTTTCTCTTATTCATAGCTTTCTGTTACTTCTACAAGAACCCCAGGTTGGGTAAAGGCCTCCTCCAATGATGCCTATTTGTCACGATCTTTTGCTGTTAGAGTCCAATTTGTACCGGCGGTTCTCTTTATTTCGTCGTCCCATCGTGTTATTGGTCTTCCTCTTCCTCTATTACCTAGTCAACTATATAAAGTATTAAATAATCACTTTCTATCATTATGTTATTATATTAACGCAAATATTTTTTTTTATTATATATATTTAATTATATTCATATGTTTTATATATCTTTATATTGATATATTTAATTTATGTTCACGAATTTCTTTTAAATTGGCTTTCTAAACGCGGGATCTCTTGGAACTAATCATGATGAAAAAACTGAAAGATGAACTGATGAGAAAATTTGAAATGAAAGATCTTGGTCGAGCTACACATGTATTGGGAATGCGATTAAATCAAAAACAAACCAAAATTACTCTTGATCAGAAAAATTACATTAAAAAAGTGTTACAGTTATTTAATATGGCTGACTGTAAACCTGTAAATACACCCTTGGAGTGTGGCATGAAGCTTGAAAAAGGAGAACACACCAATCTTGATTCCAAGTATAGAAGTCTTGTTGGATGTATTATGTACATAGCTGTTTGTACCAGACCTGATATTGCACATGATGCAAGTTTATTGAGCCAATTTAATAATTGTCACTCAGATATACATTGGAAAGCAGCTAAGAGAGTATTGCGATATTTAAAAGGAACTATAGATTATAATATATTATATGAAAAATCTTCATTATCTGTTGAAGGATATGTAGATGCAGATTGGGCATCCAATCAACTGGATCGACGATTGTATACTGGTTACATATTTAAAATAGGTAACTTGGCTGTATCGTGGGAAAGCCGCAAGCAAAGGACTGTGGCTTTATCGAGTACTGAGGCCGAATACATGGCATTGTGTGAAGGAGCAAAAGAAGCTACGTTTATTAAAAATTTTCTTTATGAATGTTTAGGTAAACACTCATCTGTGATTTTGTATAACGATAGTCAGTCAGCACAAAAAACTTGTAATACTCAAATTAATCATAGTCGTAGCAAGCACATAGATATTAGACATCATTACGTAAGACAAGTTGTAAAAGATAAAATTGTTAAATTAGAATATTTGTCTACTGAACATGGTCTACTTAATGGTGGTAGAGCCACGCTTAAAAACTATTATTGGTTTCAGTATGAATGGGTCGGCTCGCCCGGGGTAGTACCACCCTCTCATAGAAAACCGACGTGAAGTAACAGTGCTTGCATTGTTGCGTTTCGTTCGGTCAGTGAGAGCGCCGGAGACCCATCTCCCCTCCCCTCTCCTCTCTCTTCTCCCTTTCCCTCCCCTAACCATTCCCTCCGAAAGATGGCAACGCACTTACGACTCCTCTGGGGTTGTTAGTGTGCATGGATGGTGGTGATCACTTAACAGCAGGTGTCGATCACTTGGGAAAATCCTGGCTATTGGGGGCAGAATCCTGTGGCTGGTCATCAGTAACTGTCGCGCTGATGTCTTGTATTGAGTTAGTCTTTCCTGGGGGCTCATATTCATAAGGGTAGATAGTTGTGTAATTGTAATAGTCAGCATTATAGTCATCATAGTAGTTCGGTTCTGAGTAGTAGTAGTCATAAATATCTGGGTAATAGAATTCGTCGCAACTAGAACATTCGTTCACGTTAACATGGCGCGTTTTAAAATAATTAAGAGGGTGGTGGATTTCTTTGCTTCGCCCAGTTCCACCCGGGTACCGGTCCTAATGGGCAGACACAAAGTGGCTAACACCGCCCATAGGCCTAGGGCCGTTGTACGGGTGTTCTGGTTGAATGTTTCTAGGAGGCATTCTAAATGTAGGACCGCCCTGGAAGTAACCCAGTGGTGGCGCGGTAAACATTTGTTGTTTGCATGTAGGGCCGCGTGGTTGCATAGGTATCTCAAGTTGATACTAGTCTCGAGGGGCTTGGCATATTATAAGCTAAGTTAGGTTTGAATGGCGGTGGTGGAAATTTATGTAAATATAGGTACAATTAGCGGTAGGATTTGAACGGAACTTACCGGGTTGTTGATTCTATTCTGGGCTGGTTCTGCGATTCCACCACAATCACCACATAACATATATACTGTCGTCCCGGTAAATGTTCATAAATAGATAATCTAATAAATCACTATTTTTTATAGATTTTGCGTAATTGCGTGCGGGCGCTTGGATCGTTAGCCGTAGAAGAGAAAGGGCGGCGCGAGCGGCGATTTGCGTTCCGTTCTTTTTGGGAAGGGAAGGGGGTGTATAAACTACATAGATAATAAATAGCGTGCGAAAGTATAGATAAAATATGCGGAATAAGGAAGAGAAAATAATACACATAAAAATTAAGAGATGGCGTTACCATTGTCCCCCGGGCTGTCGGTTAAACATTTTTTAAAGTTATGAACGTGCTCCTGTCGATTTGGCAACGATTGAACTGCGGGCTTCCTATCAGATAAACTGTCATTCCTACTCTGCAGGTACATGGTGTTTATCTCCTCATGTACAAACTCGAGCGCCTTCTCAAGAGTTTCCGGTCGCATACATCTAATTCGTGACCCTAATGGGTCCTTTAAACCGCGGAGATAGGACTTCAGTGTTAAATTACGATATAAATCGCGCTTAGCCTTCACGACTGCTTCTTCGGTGTCATGCAAAGTAACGTACGTCATTACTACACTAAACAGATTTTGGCAGGGCTCGTAAAATTCTTGTGGAGTGCTGGAGCCTTGTATAATAAGAGCCAAATCGTTATAGAGAGTGGTCTCGTCTCTCTGGTTAGGGAAATTATTGATATGAGCACTGCGTATACCCCTTCCAGTCGCTAGTATGCCATTAGTATTGATAAGGCAGGCGGCGTGCCTTGTGACTTTATTCAAAACCCCGTTTAAAGGAGCTATTTGGTTTATCTCAGGTTGCCCTTCACCATAATGATTCACTAACTGGTCGCATAATTTTATAAATCGCGTGAGAACGTTCGAATTTCAGTCGAAATCCGGAACTAAACGTAGCGCCTTTAAGATGCTATCTAAGTCGGCCATATTATAGTTTAAATCTGAATTAATATTACATCTAGAATCAATAAAGTTTTCTCTGTTACTAACCAACCTAGGTTTCCTTGATTGTCATGGATGAAAAATCTTAGAAGTTTTATAACTAACTATATTATAAGTAATCACTAAAAAAAATCAGTATAATTAGATGAACATGTTGATTTTCATTGAGCGGTATCGAAGTCTGGATCTCCGATGTGGCCTCGTGGTTCATGATCTCCCGGTATGACGTTGAAAGTCTATCGAAAGCGAAAGCGTTGTGATTGCCGAATTATTGCAATACGACCTGAGAATCCTACCGACTGCGCCAATTACGTAAGCTGCAACCAGAGGAATAAAAAAACTGAATTATAAAATATAAATCTATTAATAGAAAGAATTACATAAAATTACTTAATAGAAAATCTTAACAGAATGATCCGATCGATGTGTATATCGAAGAGCCGGTGCGCGGTCACGTAACCACGTTCCTGGTGCCTTGTGGTTGGAGTCAGCACTTTCCCCCACCTGACTGTTTCTAAGGGCGACTTGTACCAAATGCCATTTAAAAATATTTAAAAACCGTTTAAGTAAATGTTTTAACGCTCCAAACATTTTTAACTTAAATGCGTTTAGTGTTGTCTTGTACCAACAGTTAAAATTTTCGATTTAGCTAAATGTGTTTAACATGTCGGCAAAGTAGTCAATGACGTTTCGTTTCACGCTTAAGTTATACTCAAAGCACAATTTGAATAAAACTTGTGCACAATAGCAACAATGTATGCATAAACGAAACGTTCATTATTTTACCGAGTTGTACTTTGACATTTTGCACTTTTCGCGCGCGCATATTTGTAATTGACGAACGTTTTATTAAACGTACATGCTGGGATTAATATTGTGTTAACTGTTATTGTGTTCTGTTAAGTTTAATATAGTTTGTTCGACTGAATCTGTATATTATATTGTGTCTATAATTACTTTGATACAATATGAATACGCAATACGAAGTAAGTTCTGGGCATCGTTTACGTGCACCAAATTGTACACGAGAGGAACAGGAGCTGTTTAAAAGGGTTATTGAACATATATCTCGATAATAGAATAAAAAAAGACAGATTAAGTAAAACAGCGTGATAAGCAGCGAGCATGGGCAAAAATAACAGAAATTTATAATGCCAATACAACGCAGTGCTCTCGTACAACCGATAATTTAATTAGCCGTTATAGAAACATGAAAACTAAAATGAAAAAAGCAACGTTCAGAAGCTAAGATGCTTTTAAAAGGTAATTTTTTAATGTTTATGTAATTTATTTTGTGGCTATTATGACTATTTAATAAACTAAAAATATTTTTTCAGACCCTACAAAAACAGAAGAGTTGATAATAGCCATCGAGGACAATGGCCAAGATTGGTCTTCTGTGTCGAATAAAATAAATTTGCCAATTGATGTGTGTAAAATAGCATTCAAGGGACTGGAACAACAGAGTCTTAGATGTGATAATGACCATAAAAAGAAAATAATGGGTACAGGTAATCCAAATATAAATAATTAATAGCTATGAGAGTAAGTTAAACAAGGAAATAAAAATATGTTTTAATCATAATGTAAATAACATGTGTGATTATTGATGGTGCTAAGGTACTTTCATAATAACTATACTATTATATGACATAACAAACCCACATTCTGCTAAATGTTGCTTTAATTTTCTGTGTATGTATAATTTTTGTTTGAAATTTTAGGTGGAGGTCCTTCCACAAGTGACCATGATCCATACAATAGAATAAAAAAAATCATAGAACCTCAAATTGATGGGTCGTATACATTATATGATGGCGACGCAGACCTAATGACACAATTTCAGCATAGTGTTCCTGAAGGTGAAAGAGTTGAGCCAATAGAAAGAAATTTTATAAAAAAATATGGTAAGGGTACTAAATTTATCATTATATTTCATACTATGAAGCATATATTCAAGTTGAATATGCAACTCATTGTAACATTATTTTGTTTAGCTCTGGAAACTGCTACTAATGGAGACAATTTCCCATCACAACAGGAAGACACAGAAACTACCATTATAGATAGGGATCAATGTAAGTTTTTATATTGATTATTTGCAAGGAAAAGTTTAATTGTTAATTGCACATTTAAATGTTTATTTTAGTAGTCATACATTTTAATATTTAAAAAGTGCCTTGTGTCTAAAATATTAGTGTATTTACATTAGTGTTTGTTTGGTTTTTTTACTGTAAATATAAATTTCAATATAGAATAGATAAAAATCATGTATATTTGTATTGAACTTGGTGGTCCAATAGTTCTAGTTAAGAGAATGAATATGCATAGCTACCTACTATAATCATGTTGATATTTTTAGGCAATACTTCACAATGCAATGAAGTATTACATACAACCCCAAAAATGGAAAAAAATAGAATCTCTATGTTGAAAAAGAAATTGAGTTCTGCTTTAAGTGTTAGTATGTATTTCTTGACATTTTACTTGCTATAATGTATAAATTAGAATAATTACATAACTATCTACTAACGTTTTATTTTAGAGAAAACGGAGAGCCAACCAAAAGAAAAGAAAAACATAAATCAGTCTTTTCTGTGCCTTGCAGAAGAAAAGCTACAATTAGTCAAATTAAATAAAGAAATTGCAGCAGAAGAATTAAAGGAGCGGATATTGAACGTGAAATTAAAAGAGATGGATTTTACTCATAAAAAGAATGTATATGAATTAGAATTGGAAAATATAAAAAAAGAAATGTTATTTAAAGAGGAAATGAGACAAAAAGAGGCCTTACTTATAGATTTAAAAATTAAGGCTTTCAATAAATAAAACAAAGTTGTATATTGGTTTCAGTGTATTATTTTTATTCTCATATAAAATTGTTATTAATCTTGCAAGTTGAACACAGTGTTAATTGAAATCTTAATTTATGTATTTGTTTTACTACAATCTGAAACAACAATAAAATCTAATAAATACATAAACACAGTATATATAAGGCATCTCCACCAAATGAACTAAAGTAATTACTATTGGTAAAAGTACTGAACGAGATGAACTAATTTGATTGAAATTGAATACCTAGCAAAATATTCTTCTATGAGAATAGTGCACTCTATGTTGCGAATACGTCGTTGTGTCTGTATTGCAGGTGCGTTAACTGCTCTTTCTTCTTGAGGAACAGGATACTCTTCATCCTCTGGAGGAACATGTTCCCTTTGTTCAATGAGCAAATTTTGAAGGACGGCTGTTGCAATAATTATACCTATAATGTAATAATAAAATTAATTAATGAGTAATAGAAAGAATCCTAGTCTATTTTTATATTTAAGATACCTACCTGGTACTCTATAAAGATGAACCCTTATTCCTCGAGAAAGAATTGGAAATCTCCTCTTCCATACACCGAAGGCTCTTTCTACTATATTTCTTGTTGTGAGTTGTGATTCCTGGTATAACTGTTCTGCCCTTGTTTGCACATTACTATCTGATAGTGGTGTCATCATATACTGTGTTTGAGCATAACCACTATCTCCAAGCAAGTGTTTATTAGGATATTTACCCTGGAAACAACATTTGTACGTAGACATTCCCAAAAGATTTTTCAAAATGAACCTAAATACAGTGTGAAATATTAAGTTATACCTGTACAAAGTTTCTCTTCAAAGCACAATTATCCCAAATATAAGAATCATGGGCTGAACCATGCCATCTTGCAACTACATTCAAAAATGACAGGTTGGCAGCAACTACACATTGTGTGTTTATTGAAAAATAGCCTTTTCGGTTCCGATATATCTCAGCATTATATCCACCTAAATATAAAGTAACTAGATAACTTTCAAAGCTTACAATAAAGACAAGTAATACTATACTATTAGCAGAGATATTACCTGGTGATATTATTTTTACATGAGTACAGTCGATTACTCCAAGAAATTTAAGTTAAACACAATTAATTCGTTTGGTACAAGCGGCCCTAAGTCTATTATTTTACAATGAAATGTGAATATATACTCGTAATATTTATGCGAAATAAGTACAACAAATTTTATCCGTTCCTACTCTCAATGCTGTGCTAGATTCGATACATAAGCGTGTTCAATGATTTAATTAAATGTTCGTAAAATGTTAGGCAACTAACCACGTATTTCCTAATTTCAGATGAGAATTAACAACTCAGAATGCCCTAATGTTTAAAATAAGATGGAAAACAAAGATCGTGCTCGTCCTGCCCGAGTTCCGTCCGCCCGGCGCTCGCCAACAGCGCGGCACCGGCCGCGGCCTCCACCGCGTGCCGCTCAGCCGCCTCCAGCGCGAGTGCCAGCTCCACTGCCCTCTTGTAGTCTAACGACGGTTCCGCGAACAAACGCGATCGCATGTTCTCACACCGCAGTCCAGATACAAATTGATCTCGAATATTAATTTCGAGAGTCGTTCCAAAATTGCAATGTACGGCGAGATGTTTAAGATTTTGCAAAAACATGCTTATCGATTCACCCTCCATTTGCCGCAGGTTGACGAAAGGTGTGTCTCTCTGCAATCTCCGATCTATGCGGAACTGGTTTATTGTTTTCGACGGTGTATACATATATTGTTATTTACACATACCGACATTACATACATCACAGTTTTAAATACACCTTTTAACATAATAACATAAATTATGAATATTTTTAGTTAATCAATTAAAAACACATATCATAAAAGAGTGCGCCTTTGAAGCGTATGGTTATCTTTAACGTATGCCGTGGCATGGTTATCTTTCTAGGGTTAATACGCGTAGCTGTGTCCCTGACAAGCAAATTACGAGTTCCGTTTTTAATGACATAAGATCGTGCAGTATTCCAATCGCTATTGTAGCATCAAATGAGCCAAGTACATTAAGAGGGTTATTTAAGACATATGCCATAAAAGTTTGATCTGAGCCTTGTTGTTAATTAGACACGACAGATTTTGATTTTAGGTATTCCTACGTTTTATCACTAATTATATTATTTTTGTTACCCAAGCCAATGAGCATATTCATTTCAACGCCACCTACTTGAAAAGTTTTGAAGATGCTGAAGATCATTGTCAACGACAGCTTTTGATTTTAGGTATTCCTACGTTTTATCACTAATTACATTATTTTTGTTACCCAAGCCAATGAGCATATTCATTTCAACGCCACCTACTTGAAAAGTTTTGAAGATGCTGAAGATCATTGTCAATGTGAAATATGTAGTTCACATTACTGACGGGTGATTTAGTCAGTTGTGCATTTGTCTTAACTTTTTTCCTGTCGTTCTTTTGTTTGTCTGTAATAGTTTTGACCTTGTGCTTTCTAGTGTGACATTGACTTTGATAGTAACCTTTATAACCACATTTAACGCATACTTTATCTTTGGTGGGACAGTGCGTATTGTCACTATTGTGATTTACACTCACACATATAAATAATCATTTTTTATCTGTGTTGGTAACCCGAGTTTGTGTTTTATATGGTCTCGTCCCGATCCTGTTAGCCTGTTCAGTTTGCTTCACTTGAAATCCCTTCAGTTGTCTCTCCACGGTTTCGATTATATTAGCTTCTAAGATAACCTTTTCAATTGTAACCGAATCTCCGAACTGTGGTATTTTTTCGAAGATCCGACAGTGCATATTTTTACAATTTCGTCTATTGTCCTTATTGACGAAATTAATCTTTGAACTCTGATTACGTAACCTAATTACGAATTTTTCAAATTTTTCTTCTGGTTCCTGTTTCATGAGCCGGAATAAATGACGCTCATAAAAAAAAGCTCTGCTTCGGGGAAAAGTACGCGTCTAATTTTTTTTATAGCGGTTCCAAAGACATCGGAACAGTCATCCTTTTCGACATGTGCACCAGGGAGGACTATATGTCTTGTAATTCAAATCCGTATGCAAAATCTTTGCACGTTTTTTTAAGGGTTGGTTTATACCCAAGACTAGAAGGTAGGACTAGAAGGTTGTTGCCAATCGAGAAGTTCTATTGCCTGTAACTGAGACATGTCGGGACAATCATGATTTATTTTGTTAAATAGCATACACTGGTCGGTTATACCAACATATGAACTTGATGAGTTTTTACTCATTGGAAATTAGGTTTAAATAATAATAATAATTATTATTATTGCATAACTAGTACTTTTCTTGATGGACTTTGGTAAATCTGTAACTGAAACTGATATGAATCAAATTCACAAGCTTTTACGCATTAGAGTTTTAGTATATTACGTCCCAGTAGTTGTTGGATTGAGTGGTATTAAATATAGAATTCGGTCCTAAATATAGTATGCTACATTTGTTTAACTCTTTTTTACTACATAATAATAATAATAATAAGCCTTATTTATTTCCATGACATGACATGACAAAAAGTATTTAATAAAACAAAGTTGTATATTGGTTTCAGTGTATTATTTTTATTCTCATATAAAATTGTTATTAATCTTGCAAGTTGAACACAGTGTTAATTGAAATCTTAATTTATGTATTTGTTTTACTACAATCTGAAACAACAATAAAATCTAATAAATACATAAACACAGTATATATAAGGCATTTCCACCAAATGCACTAAAGTAATTACTTGGTAAAAGTACTGAACGAGATGAACTAATTTGATTGAAATTGAATACCTAGCAAAATATTCTTCTATGAGAATAGTGCGCTCTATGTTGCGAATACGTCGTTGTGTCTGTATTGCAGGTGCGTTAACTGCTCTTTCTTCTTGAGGAACAGGATACTCTTCATCCTCTGGAGGAACATGTTCCCTTTGTTCAATGAGCAAATTTTGAAGGACGGCTGTTGCAATAATTATACCTATAATGTAATAATAAAATTAATTAATGAGTAATAGAAAGAATCCTAGTCTATTTTTATATTTAAGATACCTACCTGGTACTCTATAAAGATGAACACTTATTCCTCGAGAAAGAATTGGAAATCTCCTCTTCCATACACCGAAGGCTCTTTCTACTATATTTCTTGTTGTGAGTTGTGATTCCTGGTATAACTGTTCTGCCCTTGTTTGCACATTACTATCTGATAGTGGTGTCATCATATACTGTGTTTGAGCATAACCTCTATAGGTGTTTCATTTATTAATATTGGATTCTTCCTACCGTTGGTAGCTACTTTTGTTTTACTACATAATACAAAATAATAATTATTTTCTTAAACATGTTAACTTGTCATGAAGAATGGGTATTTCATTTCAGAAAAAAAGATCTACTGCGATTAATTCACGCGAAGATGGGAAAATTAATAAAATTATAAGCTGTATAAAAACCCACCGCAAATCAAGATCAGTAAATATGTTGCCGTCTTGACATCTCTACGAGGAGGCAGATAGGACCGATTGCCGAGGCCTTCGTCGTAGGAGGCCGATCATAAAACAGCAGAGTCAGAGCGGCGCGCGATGAACGAAACCCATAAAGCATTTACAATCTCACCCTAAGATGCTGTACAATTATGAGAAAAAGTTATGTCCCGTGAGATACCTAACGGTGCCAGCGAAGATAGACGGAACGGGACCAGAGCACTCGCCTTCAGAGGATAAACAGTCAAATTAGAGGGATCCGGAAAACATGATTTTTATTGATTTTTGGATAAATAAATGGCATTATTAGGTAATCCACAGTGTTTGTCGTCAATCAGTGAGTGCCAAGCTCCGGCGGACGGCGGTAGCGCAAGCTGTTGACACCAAAGAGGGTCCGTATTTACCTGAGAAGTGCACAAAATAGCATATTAAAAACATATAATACTGTGAATAAGAAATGAAAACAGCGAAAAATCAAATCAAACATTTTGAGAAATTGAGAGCAAATTTAAAATTTAATTTAGATACAATTCAAGTGAACAAAATTAAAAAAACGTATTAAAATTTTAAAAATAAATAACCTCAATTGTAAATTTAACATTACCGCGTTTACATCAAAATTCACGAAGAACTGAAACCGGAAACGAATAACTCATACGACACCAACATGAAATTCTTATCATCTTCGCATTCAGAATGATGGTCTGAATCGTTCAAATTCCTACCATCTGGTCTTGCTTTACTAACAAATCCGATTTTGAACACTTTTTACTCAGAAGCGTTACTTCCTCATGAATGGAACCCTCCTGGTCGGCCCCTTATAAATAGTGTTAATAGCTGCTCTCCAGATAATGGGATGTGTTTCTGGCCTGCATCTCATTGATCTAGTACGGAGTATGCAGACGCATTATATAGGAACTTTTTGAATGGTATTATAACAAAATTAAGAAAAACAATTTGAATAAGGAGAAATGAAACAATTTAAAAATTTGACGCACTACACCGCATTGTTTTTTCAAGTCACTTCACTTCATACCACCGTGAACACCAGTATTTCGCTATATCGACATAAAATTTTCTGTGATTGTCTCTCAAGTTGACAATATATATCTCATCGACACCGCATCACCCGCTCATATTACCCGCTGGAGAACAATACCGCACATTTCGCCTGAGACGCCGCTGCTCCGCACTGAGATGCAGGTTAGACCACGCTTTTATTTGGGGTTTTTGTTATTTTATTTATTTATAGGCAAACGCTCTTCGCTTTCTTTATTTTTCACCGGATCATCCTGATGGGAAATATTTACACGGTCCCATCGGCCCCTTCGTAGTATTTGGAGATATTGTTAATTATTTACAATCACGTGGCGCCGGCGCAACCACACATGTACCATGTGTCAGAAGATTTTAAGTATTCATTATGGCGGAGTAGTTGCGCCGCTTTAATGTAGCTTAAATTTACCGCAATATTGTGATCAGTTTGCGACTCTTTCCATCCCGCTCTACTCTTTCCAAGCAACATGCATACGCTCATCATCGCGTCACGCGCCAACAAAGGCGCGCCGCACCGCGTGCTCGAACAGTTGATTCTTTCGCTTGGTCGAGTATAGCAATAACCGCATCGCTCCACATAGTGCGTGCCGACATACTTTTATAGTCAAATATCGTTGTGTGTGACAATTTCAATCTAGACTTTAGTGTCCGTCAGTGTTGTGACGAAGAACAATCTGTGCAGTGCGTCGAGAACAACCACCTAGCTGGCTAGCCAGGTGAAACTGCATCGCCACGAGGTATGTGCCAATTTCGTTCCCAATATTGTTTCCATTGCCATATAGCTGATCACAATATCGTTTAGCATAAAATTAGCACCCCCGCAAATACAGTCCACTCATAGTATAAAACCTCAATTGTGCCGTGATCGCAACGAACACGCGATTCAACAGCACCACGCGAAGAATTGAAAGTTTTAAGTACAACCCGACAAACTTACACTCGTCTAAGATGTTAAAGGAAAGGATCATTTTAATAACATATTAAAGGACAATCGACAATGACTCATTTGCAAAAGTCTTCCTCAAGGTTCACTTCTTAATCTTTTAGTATGCAACCTATATACTAATTGACTTGGAAAAACTTAAGTTTTTTTGTCATATTTTGCAGTATACAAGTGGCATTGACCCTGATTCTGGTAAATCAGTTATGAGAGCTCTCATCCACCTTAACTTTGTGCCAATTTACTTAGTGGACCGGGTAACAATGATCATGGGCCTGGACAGTTCTGACATAAGACATGATGAAATATTGAATATCATGTTGGGGGAAACCAAATGGCATACTTCTGAATTGAAATCTTCATCGAACCAAGATTCGAATAACTCATACGACACCAACATGAAATTCTTATCGTCTTCGCATTCTGAATGATAGTCTGAATCATTCGAATTTCAATCATAAATTCTTGCTTTACTAATAATTAATTGACAGAACACTTTTAACTCAAAAGAGTTACTAGCTCAGGAATGAAGCCCTCCATTTTGCTAATAATGCCATGTAAACATGTTGGATAAATGCTGTATGCCCAATAGCTCCAGCTCTAAGTCTGAGGTCAAGCAGACAGACATTTTTAAAGAATTATTTAAATGTGTTTTGTTACCTATTATTCCAAAACACCTGCAACAATTATTTTCACAAAAGTCTATAAAAATATTAGATTTACATTCTTATTATATGTATAGATACCTGTGAGGCCTCCTTTAAAAAGGCCGTCCGTCGTCTCCTAGCCTCGTCGACTTTCTTCTGTCCGTCGAGCAGTTCGATACGTTTCCGCCATTGTTCCGCGTCGCACAGACGTGTGCGTCTGTCGGTTGCTAGTTGTGCACGTGCCTCCTCCTCTATCGCTCTATCCAGTAACTCGGATGCCTGGAGATTTAATTTTACCATGTATCTCATAAGGGATCGTTAAAGTATTACGTATGCAGATTGTCCTTTGAAATAATCGAAGGCTCATTGTATCGCATTGGGTTTTGTATTGTGGATTACAAACGAGAACTCACATCGCATTCCGTCGGTGACGACCATCGGCATCAAACGGTGCACAGTAACCGAGAGAAGTCAAAGCGTATATAGGATAGCTGGGCATCTATATGCATACAGCGTCTGTAGCTGTGTCCAGGCTTAGCGCTAAATATATTTATTTCAACACAGCTCTACATTCTTCAAAAATAAGTACAAGTAAAATATTAGATTTGCCAATAATGATTTAAGTACAGTGTTCGGGCATTTTCATATTCTTTATATGTGGGTAGATCGCGATACCGGGCTTGCGCGATCGCGACGCCTACAACGGACAGTTGGGCTCCTTAACCTGTAATGTGAACTTTGCGTTGCGGGATTTTATTGGTTTACTAGCTGACCCGGCGAACTCTGTTCCGCCTTAAAGGCAAAAAATAATCAAAGTTTGGAAATTATTAAGTTAAATTGTTTATTAGAAAAAATAAAATATAATACAAATAAAAAAATTAAGTACATTAATCATTCATTATTGTTCCTGTATTTTGGTGCATAGGATGTACTCTTCAGTTAAGTACCTTGTGATACACGACATTTTTTGTTTTATTATCAGGCGCAAAAACAAACAACGCAGATGGTCTTCCGACCCGTGAACATGCCACATATAATTGACCATGGGAAAAACATGGATATTCTAGATTCAAACCACAAACTTTCAAAGATTGGCCTTGTGATTCGTTGATGGTCATGGCGAATGCAAGACGGATCGGAAATTGAAGTCTTTTAAATTCAAACGGCATGTCAGATGGGAACATCGGGATCCTCGGAATGAGAACTTCCTCTCCTTCGAATTTTCCTTTGAGTATTGTCGCGTAATCATTGTCCATCAACTTTCTAACCACCAAACGCGTACCGTTGCACAGTTTTGGTTGGTTTATGTTTCGAAGTAGGACTGTTGATAAAATATCGAAATATCGATATTTTTATTTTAAAATATCGATATTTTTTAGTAATATTTTTTTTGGGCGATATTTCGATATTAAAATTTGGATATCGGTGGTCGATATTATTTATTATATACATCATCATCTTCTTACCGCTATCCCACCTAAGTTGAGTCGATACAATATGTTTTCCTTTTCCACTCTCCTGTGTCAGATATAATCTCAAAATTCACACCTTTTATACCCATGTTACTTTTCACTTTCAAAATCGGGCACATTTTCCTTTTGACTCACAATTTTACATTTTTTTTAAAGCGCGTACGGGGCCGCGGGTAACAGCTAGTTTATATATGTTTATGTCGACTAGCATAGTAATTTTGTTACTGTAAATCCATGTAGAATTTTATTTTGTTAAATTTCGTATAAACGCATTTTGACAATAGAGTTTTTTTATCATTGCATAGTTTTTAATATACGTCCAAAACAGATGAAGACCGTTATTAAGAAATATTCCGTTTTATTTGAATTCGCAACTACAGCGATCTATTTTACTTTGTCGTTTACCAAATATGTGCATTTTTGGAAACGTTAGTTAAAAGTCTGTAGAGATTACAGAATTGATCAAAATGGATTGTGTGTCTCTCGGTGGTCGCCATTGTTTTTGGATTGTACCGTCCTTACCATCAGGCATAGCGCAGTCATTTTGCCGAGCTACAGTTTAAAAAAGAATATAGCTAACTGCAATAAAAAATAAGAAAAAAGCGATTACTCAATATAAGCTATTACTACTACTCGCTTCTGTAAAATATTTTTATCTTCTTTTTTTCAATTTTGGCCTATAACCCTAATGATTCCGTCGGCCTAACCTATTTCACAGATTTTATGTAAAATACATTTCTTTATGTCACCATTTCTTTAAATTCCGTATCTTATAAAGGTGAATGACATGTAATTAAAAACCGAGAGAACAATGTCCGTATGTACGTATTTGTTTTTTTTTTGTATGTAGCACGACGGAAATTATGTCATTGTACCGGAAAGTTGATACCCGATCCATAATCCATCGATCATACCGATCTGCTTACCTCTAGGTAGGTGAAAATATATTGGCTAATCCCGAAACGCGACAAACTAGAATTGAGGCACTGTGAGTGATTTACATGTGGGTGACGTGTCAGGTACCAATCTCTACCACCCTGTTTCAATATCCCAACTAATATCATCAATGGGAATGTGAGTTTGTTGTATGGTAGGCGAGCGGTGTTTCTTTTTTTTTTTTTTATTGTAGCACGGCATAATTACTGCACTACGCCTGATGGTGAGCATAGTACAATCTAAAAACAATGGCGACCACCGAGTGACAAACACATCGTCGGTCGCCGCTGTCATGCCGGCCTGCGAAAAGCTGGATATGCACAGGCTGATCCCGAAACGCGACCCGCAGAAGCAAATCACTATTACGGGCTTTTTCGCCATATACATGGTGGTTGCGACCCAGTCAGGCTGTAAAACCCTACCACCCCGCTTTCGCCATTGCCTCGTTCGTTATTCAGCAGAGTGCACCACGCGCAAGGGAGTTTAATCTCAAGTCTTAGATATTATTCGACACCCCTTACACCCCAAATACTAATATTATATAGCTTATTTGTTTGGTTAAACGCGCTAATCTCAGGAAATCCTGGTCCAATTTGAAATTCTTTTGCGTTTTCTAAGTCGTTCAGTGTTAGATAGCTCATTTATCGAGGACGGCTGTAGGCTATATATCATCATGGTAAGACCAATGGGAGCGGATCACTAATGATAAATGTTTCAAAATCGGGATTTCCCTGTGAGAGCTTCCGCTGCGTGTTACCGTTAGTTAGTCCAAAGTAACTATTCCACGCGGACCGGCTACATCAGCGGTACAGCAAAACCGACACAACAAGGTAAGTCGTGCATTATACTGTTGATGAAGTGTTAGCGAACGTATTCACTACCCAAACGTGCGTAGACCCTGTGGTCTGTGCACATTTATATGGTGCCGAAACCCGGGAATCGTACATACTCGCTTACATTAAATACATTAAAATTCAATCACCGACCTATATCTGTAGATACACACACAGAGGTATATATATATATACACACATTATACATTTACCTTTGAGAATAACTCGTTTAATAGCATAGCATTTTAAGGATTTGTAAGTACTTCGGTTGTTACAACGGTGAATTACTTTGAAATAATTAATGACAACGTAATTATTCAATGTATGGTGTTAAAATAGTTATTTATTTATAATTAGAATTATTAGCGAACATAAAGTGTAACTATGTACAACATCATAGATTAAGTACTTCATTAAACTAAGACTTCCTTCACTTGGATTGTCGGTAGGTGAAGGTAGGCGATTCCTTTATAAGTGCTTGTAAGAGCTTGTGCAAGATTCATTATTCATTACTATTTGTGAGATCGTGAGATCCATCGTTATTGTCGCTAAGTGATAATTATTGTCTCCGAGATGATGATTTTCGATGCCGATAAAACTTTGGCCATTGCTGAGTTTTTTGCAATTTTACATGTTGGTTCTTCAAAATTTGAAGATTTAACGGTTATTTTAATGCTGAATGAAGCGTGCGGCATCCTTCTAACAATGTGGCTGCTATTCCAGAAGAAGCAAATGCAACCGCTATGTTGGATCTCACACGAACAGTGGCTAAAACTACTGGCATGAGGATTGTCTTACCAGTTCCACCAGGGGCATCTAGGAAATATAAACCACCATTTCCATTATCAATTGCATTCATTAATGTATGATAAACTTCCTTTTGTTGGGAATTCAACAGGGGTACATTCGTTTGAACTAAGTCTAATTTCTGGTGATCATATTCACGCTCAATCATCAATCATCATCATCAATTCACGATGAAATGCGTCATTCATTTGACGATCTGGCGCTGGCATTCCTAACCTGACTAATAAACTACCGCACATGAGGTAACACATGTCTTCGATCAAGAGTAAAGCCCAATTATGTATCTCCTCATTCATCTCAAGATCGTTTTTTCTGGAACTGACACGAATTTTATGTAAAATATCTTATTTTTATTATATTA
>MU161094.1:557-28698 GCA_015888305.1 Antheraea pernyi
CGAGGCGCAGCGTTGCACTACAGCATCTAATTGTACGTCTATACATATAATAACAGACTAACAGGACGAAATCTGTACATTAAATATTAACATAGTTTTTAAAATATTTGTCTGTCGTTTGTACGGAATTCGCGCAAAAATTACTGGACAGAAGAAGCTATTAACTAATTATATTATCTATACTAATATTATAAAGAGGTAAAGTTTGTGAGGTTGTAGGGGGTAATATCTGGGGAGTCGGAGAAAAAATGGTCGAACGAAAACGTTAAAACGAACGATGAACAGATATATGATTGAGTTCTAGAAAAAAGTTGTAGCTTGATAATGCCTATTACCACCCAACGAAGTGGGCACGGGTCAGCTAGTTAGGATATATAATCAATTATAACAATGATGAATTGTAAGAATGACTCTAAATTATAATAATGAATAAGTATAAAATATTTTTTTAGGCGATATTCAAATGGCTTGTAATTTTTATTAGTAAACTATACATTAAATGTTATTATTTTTATATACGAATATTATATATTATCATAAAAACATTTCTTCAACTTAAATATAATAATTTCAAAGTTTTTCTTATTCGATTTTTTTATATAATAGACTGTGTGACGCTTGACCTCTATCTATTCCAGTATTTGGCGTTACTCAAAATGAGTCCCACAGCGGCAATATTTTAAATGGATTACATACCACAATTGTTAGCTCTAAAGACTTTGTTTAAGCATTTAATTAGTTCGAAATTATCTTATTATAGTTTTTCACTGCTCTTTCTTGAATCAGTATTTGCTAAGTCTGATAAATGGAAAACATACCACAATTGTTAGCTCTAAAGACTTTGTTTAAGCATTTAATTAGTTCGAAATTACCTTATTATAGTTTTTCACTGCTCTTTCTTGAATTAGTATGTGTAAAGCCTACATCTTTAGTAATTATTTTTTTAAACAGATTAATTAGTTGCTAACTTATTCATTTTTTATAAAGTGTTAACGATTTTGCATAAATTAACAAGCACGAGTTTTAATTATTCACACTGTTCCATGATATAAGCTGAGGATAATTTTACATACAGGTTAAAGTGAGAAAATAAATATACACACATACTAGCATAGGTAGAACATCGGTGTTACCAATGCTTAGTATTCAGTTGTAGGTGACCTAAGTTCTAGTTTTTACCTAGTTTCGCTGGCCACTTGCTAAATTTGATCGCTGGCCAGTTACTAGATTTAATCTAGCGAAACTTGGATATTTTCTACTAGGGTACCACTACAATAAATTCTGAACCACCTTAAGCAAGACAAACCGCCTTTTTTATTCTCAACTTCTATTCAGTGAATGAAAAAGTGTCAAATTTCACAAGTATTTCGAAATGTTCAATTATTTTGAACTATTCTTCAAGGAATAAGAAATATTTATTATTTGAAAAATATTCAACTAGGATTTGTATTGTTTAAATATATCAGTTTAGTTCAGTTTTACACCATTCGAATAGTATTATTCGATTCGTTGACGAATCATTTGTAAATTTGAATACACACTAAGTAATTTTGTGTGACATTCACCGAATAAAACCATTCTGTTTTAAGTTTTTAAAACCTTGCAAAATGATAATATTGTTTTTTTTTATTATCTTCAAATTATAAACCGTAGTACGTAATATTAATAAAGTTTTTTTATCTAAATCGAGATAATTACAAAATGCATCGTCTAAGGAAGGTAAATGAGGCGATTAATCCGATTACAGGTAAAACCGGTTGTTAAGCTAGTGATTTTGCACACGACACTAAGTTTTATTATTGATTGTGATATTTTCTATAAACATTCCTACGTAATTTTTTATGCAATTATTTTCAAAAAAATTATACAACTGTATTGCAAACCGCGATGATCTATGATAGGGTAAAAGTGGGATAGTTGTCCTAAGAGAAGAAATGCCCAATAATTTATATTGGGACATACAATTAATAGGACATACAAATAAATATAAGGAAAGTCCACTCTTCATCCTGACAATGTGGGGGTGCTAATATCGCGCTAAACGAATTATCTTGTGTTTTAGTAGAGTAATTTATTTAATCTGCACTCGCGAAAAAGAACTGAGGCTTCGATTTCAGATGGATGTAGTGACGCTATTTTCACTTCTCATAATCGGATTTCTATAGAAAAAGCTCGTGTATTTTTGGTTATAGGTACATCCACTCTGTGCAAGGAACTGTTATGTAATTTTCTTGGCAAGTTAGATAGAAAAGCTGATGGACAACAATTAATTTTGCCATTTCAAACTGACGACTCTCAAATATTTGGTTTCATTCAATTCATCTAGAGAGAAAGAAAGAAATACTTAATTGTTGGAACAACCATACAATTAAACTACACAAACTAATTAAACAGAAAAAATAATAATTTAAAAATGAAAAATAGATGTCCAACAATTGGCGAACCCATTCAGTAAAAATCTGCAATACAATAAGTAGTACTGCAGCGCTGATTTTCGATGGGAGCCTATATATGATGATAAACGGACGTTTAGTCGGTCATATTAATGTTAATACAAAATTTAAAACAAACAAACAAACAAATAACACAGACACACATAACACGTTACGGATGGCCACACTAAAGAGATATAACTACTGTAACCACAAATTTAGGATAAAACAAAACAAACATAAATGTATAAGAAAAAAGACTTGTCTTGATTTCGAAACTGTATGTCCATCAATATAGGATCAAAGTGATGAAAAGCAGCACCATGAAAGAATAACATAGTGGTAAGACTTTTTCTAAGTCCTTCTGGCTAACTACAAGTTGAAAATCTGTCGTTAAGCACCTGTTGGTGTGTTCAGGCAGCTGCATTTTAGTACCGACAATCCACCTCTAGGCTTGGCGCGTATACCATCTTAGACCATATCCTTATATAGCATCAAATGAGATCGTGGTCAAAGGCTAAACCCTATAAAATTCAAAGAATATGCTCACTCTATATACGCGTGACTATGAATTATCTTTTTCGCTTTACCTATATGGTCTAAACAATATCGATGAGTACAAGCTTATTTAAAAAATATGACACATTCTATTTAGATTATGCTAGCAAATACCTACTATAAAAATCACTAGCAAATCGTTGTCACGTAGTATCACAAAGATTAGATATTAATTATTTAGATTGTAGTACTAAGTAATATTTGTAATCATGGAAAGAATGAACTTTTAATTCCGATTATTTATATTAAGACACTGCATCTTGTCGTCTACGTCTATAACTTATCAATTTATCAACTGTCTATAATAATTTTGAAATATTTTTGTTTTGAACACATTTTCATCGCATTCGATACATCTTGTATATCTTTCCTAAATGTATAACCGGTAATAATTATCAGTAATAGTTTTATGTGTATAATTAATAAAATAACAAATCGAAAATAGTTACTGCCTAAAAAACATACGAAACCACGGGTAAATACTAGTTTCTTATATGTATGTCTTCCATTTAAAAAATATGAGTATCATCTTTATACAAGGCTGAAGAAAAACTTGTTTGAATTATTGATAACATAACATTTACACGAAACACGTTGATTATAAATAAAATATTCTGAAGAAATCAACTTTATAATTTTTGAAGTTTTGACAAATTTTAACTAACGAAAGATTAACAATCAGTAGCTATGGAAACGTTTGAACCAACGAAACGTGCAAGTCCATTCTTATGCTTTTGTACTTATTCAATTGAATTTTCAAGTAAATAAGGACAATAGTATTTTAGACTATTATCGTAAATTATTTCATAACATAACACAAATTTCGTATCGTCTTGATTACATTTTTTCATTGCCAACAACCCAACCCAAGAGTTTTCACTCCTATAATTCATCTCATGTAATTCTCAACTTAAAACCATTGCACTTAAAATAATTTTCAAGCGTCATTTAGACCAAGGAAAACGATCGTTCAGCCGATGCGTGCAAATTGGTAAGTCACTGGCAGGTTCCGTACAACTTCCATAAACAATGCCATTAGCGGGAACGTTACGCGGCAGATTTTAAATTTGGAACGGGAGCGAGCGCGGCCATTCGTCATGTCGCCGCCGCGCCAACGACACTCCGCCGCCATCGTGCTTTCGTATACTAGGATTTAATATTTTGATGTTTTGGACCATTTTCTTCTTAGACTAATGAAGCTACTAGTGTTACTTAAACGATTAAATAGATATACAAAAATTATAAATTAGGTATAAAGAAAAGGAGTATAATAGTATTGTATGTTCAATTTTAATTTAGTTATTCATTTTACGACCTTACTTTATTATCACAAATAAATAAAGCGTAGAGAGAGGATGACGATAAATTAAGTTTTTTACATAAATTATTTCTGTTGTCAAGATTATTTACTAAAAAATTTCTAAAATGTTTAACACTAATTTTATTCCTATTGTTTTCCTAGGATTCAATTATACTATTAAAAATCCTATCCTATCCTATAACCTAATCACCATCAAACGAAGTTTCATGGATTATAATACGAGTATATGAGGCAATATGTATCATTATACTAACTTTTACATAAATACGACACGACTAATAACACAAAATACATATGACTTCAGATATAGTATCCTTTTTTTTATATCATAGGAGGCAAACGAACTAGTGAGTGGTCACCTGATGTTAAGAGATCACCGCCGTCCATAGACACTAGCAACACCAGGAGAGTTACAAGTGCGTTGCCAGCCTGTGTGTGGGGGTAGGGGGGACAGTGTGGAAAGGGGGAGGGTAGAGGAGAGGGGAGGTGAGCTTCCGGTGCTCTCACTGACCAGAGGATGACGATAAATTAAGTTTTTTACATAAATTATTTCTGTTGTCTAGATTATTTAATAAAAAAATTCTAAAATGTTTAAAACTAATTTTATTCCCATTGTTTTCCTAGAATTCAATTATACTATTAAAAATAAAGTAAATATATTTCAGGTTCAATCCTAATCACCATCAAACGAGTATATGAGGCAATATGTATGTATCATTATACTAACTTTTACATAAATACGACACGACTAATAACACAAAATACATATGACTTCAGATATAGTATCCTTTTTTTTATATCATAGGAGGCAAACGAACTAGTTGGTGGTCACCTGATGTTAAGTGATCACCGCCGTCCATAGACACTAGCAACACCAGGAGAGTTACTACATTTTTTCATTGCCAACAACCCAACCCAAGAGTTTTCACTCCTATAATTCATCTCATGTAATTCTCAACTTAAAACCATTGCACTTAAAATAATTTTCAAGCGTCATTTAGACCAAGGAAAACGATCGTTCAGCCGATGCGTGCAAATTGGTAAGTCACTGGCAGGTTCCGTACAACTTCCATAAACAATGCCATTAGCGGGAACGTTACGCGGCAGATTTTAAATTTGGAACGGGAGCGAGCGCGGCCATTCGTCATGTCGCCGCCGCGCCAACGACACTCCGCCGCCATCGTGCTTTCGTATACTAGGATTTAATATTTTGATGTTTTGGACCATTTTCTTCTTAGACTAATGAAGCTAGTGTTACTTAAACGATTAAATAGATATACAAAAATTATAAATTAGGTATAAAGAAAAGTATTGTATGTTTAATTTTAATTTAGTTATTCATTTTACGACCTTACTTTATTGTCACAAATAAATAAAGCGTAGCGCGAGAGGATGACGATAAATTAAGTTTTTTACATAAATTATTTCTGTTGTCTAGATTATTTAATAAAAAAATTCTAAAATGTTTAAAACTAATTTTATTCCCATTGTTTTCCTAGAATTCAATTATACTATTAAAAATAAAGTAAATATATTTCAGGTTCAATCCTAATCACCATCAAACGAGTATATGAGGCAATATGTATGTATCATTATACTAACTTTTACATAAATACGACACGACTAATAACACAAAATACATATGACTTCAGATATAGTATCCTTTTTTTTATATCATAGGAGGCAAACGAACTAGTTGGTGGTCACCTGATGTTAAGTGATCACCGCCGTCCATAGACACTAGCAACACCAGGAGAGTTACAAGTGCGTTGCCAGCCTGTGTGTGGGGGTAGGGGGGACAGTGTGGAAAGGGGGAGGGTAGAGGAGAGGGGAGGTGAGCTTCCGGTGCTCTCACTGACCGAGCGAAACACAACACTGTTACTACACGTTGGTTTTTGTGGGTCGGGTGATAGTACCCCGGCGAGCCAACCCACTCATGCTGAAACCAGTAATAGCTTCAGCGTGACTCTACCACTTACATCCAAATTCTATAACCTAATCGTCTTACAAAATTACTCGTTCTCTTTACTGAAAAATGAACAGCACTCTTGATTATTTAGTTGTATATTACAGGTCTAAGATATTCTTATAATAAAATTTTTCTTTTTTGCCTTGCCTTTGTAGTTAAAATTTGTAAACTGTTTACAAAATTTGTGAATATGCTAATATTAGGGTACGATGGGATTGACATGTTCTTTGTGGACCTAAACACTAAATTAAATAAAGTATTTTTTTAAACTAAAATCGATTAATTAGGCCAAGACTACCATTATTATCTAAATCACTATCCCTACTACTAGGCACTATCAATCTCTACAAACTTTCCCGTTTATAATATTAATAAAATACTAAAGTATCAAGATTACTCATGGACACATTTTCTCAGTTGACTAATGACGTAATGTGTCCCGCGCAGCGCGATCGCTAGCAACGTACAGCAAATGACTCGAAATGAATTTAAAATTCGCGCACTAACAACTAACGAGGGAGGCGGCTATGCGGCAATATTGCAGATTTGTGAGTTATTGTCATGGCGTCACGCTAATAATGAACTTTACAATTTACTTATCGCGTTAAATTGTTTTTGGGATACGAAATAGTATGTACACAACAATTTGAACACAGTATATTGGATGTAACTCACATTTAAGCTTAAATATTGCATTCCAGAATCGGTAGATGTATGTCTAGTATTCAATTGAAGCTATCCTGATCCTATGATACTACCGCTGTACCATTTGTATGCGCCTAAATAAAATAATATGCCTATTTCACTCTGACTATAATAATATACTTGACACATTTATCGCTTATGTTATTTTAAAAAATATTATTGTTTATAAATATATATTCTGTAACTAAAGTAGTAAGAAAATTATATTAATCTTACTAACGAAACTCTAACTTTTTATGTGAGGGCTTTGCAATTCTGATCCGCAAGCATTTTGTGTGACAAAAATTACTGAGGGTATACACTGTTTTGGGTAGAGTGTGAGCAGTGTCTCCTTTGCCTTCGGGTATCGGAGAACAGTACGACATACGCTTTTCTCACTTTATTTTTAAAGCTTTCACTTCTACTGGGTTTGTTTTTTTATTATTTTATTCCATGTTTCCTTTATCCGCTTTTATTTATTATACTAGGAGTCCCGTGACGAACAATTTCTTTTAAGTTGATCTTTAAACGCTGAAAATATATATGTGGAACAAAAGATAAACACAACGCATCCTTAGGAGCGGTTTTTCTAAACAGACGCCCATTCAGTGGTCAAAGCTGCTGTTAAAAATACATGGACGACGCGGGTGGCCGACTATGGAAATCAATTATTACCTATTAACACGTGTACCAGGAAATCCCATGCAGACATCACTAACACAGCTATGTTGACTTTACGACATTACATATATAATCGTGCAGCGTTCACTCATCGATGAGCAGAAAGATAAAAGAGATTTAGGTATCACAATACCTTCACTTTTGATTTTAAAGTAAATGTATACATTCCACCAGATAATATGGTAAATTAATCTAGAGCATATAAATAAAATTAAAGTTGTTTGTCCGAGGTTTTTTTTATGTCGTAACTGGCAAACAAACTTGAGGGTCATCTGATGTTAAGTGATCACCACCGTCCATAGACACTAACAACACCAGGGGAGTTGAAAGGGCATTGCCAGCCTGTATTTGGGGGATGTTGAGAGGAGAGGGAAGCGGAGGTGGGCCTCCGGCGCTGTCACTGACCGAATGAAACAATGCAAGCACTGTTATTTCACGTCGGTTTTCTATGAGAGGGTGGTACTACCCCGAGCGAGCCGACCCACTCATGCTGAAACCGGTAATAGCTTCAGCGTGACTTTACCACTAATAGGGCAATAGAGATTAAGTAATTGTGGTAATGAAAACATTGAAGGTATGAGGGTTCAGTAGTTATTGTATTTGGACACTGTGTCGATTGTCGTAGGTTTGAATACTTGCGAATGAGTGGAGCTTACGGTGAAGCAAAATATCGTGACAAAGCCATAGAATAGTGGTAGGCTAGATACAAAATTCAAGTTGAATATCTGTCGCCTAGCACCTATTGATATGAACCATCAGCTGCACTTAAAAGCCAGTCTCTTTTAGTTTTAGTGTATTTACTATTAAATCACATAGATCTATAGAGGAAAGTGACCAAATATGGAATATTAAACTATAGGTTATAAATATTAAACTTTTTGTACTAATCATTAACAACCATATATTTGTAACTTTATTTTGTAATAATTGTTGGTTATATTGATTAGTAGCAAGAAAATTTTTCAGAAACTAAATAATGATGAAGGTTGTAGAGGTGGTAAGAGGTGGAAGGTGGTAGAGCCACGCTGTAGCTATTACTAGTTTCAGCATGAATGGGTCGGCTCGCCCGGGGTAGTACCACCCTCTCATAGAAAAACGACGTGAAGTAACAGTGCTTGCATTGTTGCGTTTCATTCGGTCAGTGACAGCGCCGGAGGCCCATCTCCTTTCCCCCTTTCCCTTCCAAAAAAAATTCTTTCCATACCCCTTACACAGGTTGTCAACGCATTATTTGTTGCGTGTGTGATTTTCCATTTAAGAGAAATGCTGGTATTCCATATTAGGGATACTATCCCATATTCGGTCACTTTCCTCTACTAATATTATAAAGAGGTAAAGTTCGTGAGATTGTGAGGTTGTAGGGGGTAATATCTGGAACTACTGGTCCGATTTGAAAAGTCCAGTGTTATATAGCTCATTTACTGAGGAAGTCTGTAGGCTATATCATCACGCTAAAACCAATAGGAACGGAGCACCAATGAAGAATGTTTCGAAATCGTGTTTTTTTTCCTCTTGAGAGCTTCCGCTGCGTGTTAGCGTTAGCCCAAAGTAACTATTCCACGCGAACGAAGTTGCGGGCGGAAGCTTGTTTAACGTCATTTGAGATTGTGGACCGCGAAAATATATAAAAGGATCTTGATAAAATTTGTACTTTAAAAATTCATTTACACATGAACGAAGTCGCAGGTACCGATTAGTAGTCATTTATTATGAAGACAATCTAAAGTTCAAAGCCTAGCTTAGCTTGTATACGTATACATGCATGCACAGAATTTACAATTATTTTCACCAAACGAAAGTTAAGCATGTGCGGGGTTCGACCCGCTACTTCTCTGTTAAATAGTTGACCTCAGTATCAATGCACCTCTGAGATCTGTCATCTTTTTTTTATTATTATTAACGTGGGGAAACCCCCTTCTGGATACCCACCATCCCGAGGGAGAGAGTGGATTATGTCCAATTCGCACAGACTAAAACCCCACGGTGTACCGACAGGCCGTATTTGTTGGGGCGGCAAGGGATCGTACTAGCTACTCAACCTTGAACAGCCACCCCAACGGCCTGTCCGGTGGATGGTGTCCGCCGGGCTCTTGCCTAACAGGAAGACAGGCTGAATACAGCTGCCTTCTCTCGTCAGCCAGACCTGTCCAATGAGGAGACGGCCTATCATTCTATATCTATACTAATATTATAAAGCTGAAGTTTGTTTGCTTGAATGTGCTAATCCCAGGAACAACTGGTACAATTTATACTTCATTTATTGAGGAAGCTATAATATCATCACGCTAAGCCCATTAGGAGCGGCGCACCAATGAAGAATGTTTCAAAATCGGGGATAACGTACATATTATGTAAAAATATTTTCACCTTCTACGTAAACGAAGTCGCGAGTTAAAGTTAGCTTTAGCCCCAAGTAACCATTCTACGCGGAAGAAGTCGCGGGCAGAAGCTAGTATGTTATATGTACATAAATGTAACGGTAGAAGTCGGCCGTAGTGCGCGTACCACTCAAAGACTATTGCCAGCCTATGTATGAGGGAGGGGTAGGTAAAGGAGAAAGGAGAAAGAGGAAGAGAAAGGGGGAAAGGAGGTGGGCCTCCGGCGCTCTCACTGACCTAACGAAACGCAACAATGCAAGCACTATTACTTCTCGTCGGTGTTCTGTGAGAGGGTGGTACTCCCCCGGGCGAGCCGATCCATTCATGCTGAAACTAGTAATAGCTACAGCGTGACTCTACCACCTTCAAAGTGTTCAGTTCATAAGACAAGTATAATTATTAAGATAATAAATTATGCAGACGAAGTGGCGAGTATTAGTTAGTCTTTAACATAAATTTACATGAACTATAGAAACAATACTTAGACAAGTAGATACTTAATTAACTCTGTTATAATTTTGTAAATTTTATTTTCATAACGCTTTGTCTAATGATATTTAATAAACAACATGGCGCCTTACATTCACCTATAATTAATACATAACCACCGGCCAGCTACATTCATTTCACAAGCGAACAAATAAAGAAAACAAAAGAACCTTACACGCCCGAATTACGCTCCACATAGGTATTTCAAAGAACTGAACTAATTAATCTTAATTGCGCTTTTGCAACATGAACGTGTCCAGGATAGCGCGAGCTCTATATGACAAGATATTTTTTTTCGACTAGCACAATGACAAAGGTCAGGATAGGTTGGTTTTCGAACCCGTGTCACGTTCTGAGTCAGTGCGGCCCGAATTTGGCATAGCCACGCTAATGACATTCATTGCACGTCAATCAGTTTAGCGTACAGGCATTTGCTGTACACATTATGCCTTCTGTCTCGTTCGGTTTCGGGTTATTCTGTATCGTTTCGGTCAGTGTGTTAATTCGGGAGCGGCCGCTATCGTTCGCAAGCGTTTTAAATTCGATTATACCGGTAATTAGAGTATTGTTTGTTGTATTCTGTTGATTTTGTCACTTCCTCATCTTAACCAAAGATAGACATGACAAATAATGTAAGTGTAAACGCGACAAATAGTGCTAAATGTTAACAGACAGTCTAAAAATGTTGTATAGTTTAAATAACAGTAGCTAAATAATTTCTTATTATCATACATTCTTTGTGGTTTATTTTGACTGTTTTATATATTAGGGTATCGCAAGTTGTACGATTATCACCCGATTGTTGGCAACGTTGGAAATAACCATTGAGTTATATGTGTACCGATAAAAATATTAAGCCCTATTTTTGTAAATATATATCATAGGTGGCAACCGAACAGGTGGGTCACCTGATGGTAAGTGATCACTGCCGTCCATATATACTAGCAACTATACTTTGGGGTATGGGGGAAGGGGGAGCGAAGGGCGAAGAGGCTGGCCCTTCGACGCTCTCACTGACCGAACGAAACGCAACAATGCTACTTCACGTGGGGGTTTCTGTGAGAGGGTGGTACTACCCCGGGTGAGCCGACCCATTCATGTTGAAACTAGTAATAGCTACAGCGTGGCTCTACCACCTTGTATTCATGTTTATTTTCCTCATTAAATTCGTTTTTCAGATAACCTGTCAGACTAAATTGAATGATTAGATGATTTATAATAATGCTATTATAACCAATAGATATGTCAGCTACATGATATAAAACAAATGGCACGATAACGCACACATTCCTCTAATACAGGGTTTCTCAAACTTTTAGCTCCACGAAGCCCTGTAAAAGTTTCTAGATGACAGCGAACACCTTAACTAACTAATTTAACACACCCCCACCCTAAAGAAATTAATCAAATTTGACAGTTGAAGAAAATATGGTTTTCATTTCAATAAAAGGTAACAAATACAGTGCCAAAAGAAATATCTTTTTAATATTTACTTGTTTCTTGTTGCAAATTGAATCAATTTTAGCAGTAATTGGACAAGCTTAACCGTAATTCTGACTAGTTATCAAATCGATTTCTGTATTTCGTTTTTTGTCGTGACCAGGTGTGAAAGCCCACTCTCACATAAATATGTTGTTGCAAAGGGTAAAAGGAAATTCACCGCTTTGAGTTCAGGATACTCTTCCTATCCAGCAGCCCAAAAATCTATCAAAGACACCCTTTTTAAATCAGCTCGGACATTTAAAATAATAACTCTCGCTGCTTAAATACTCAAACTGGAACTCGCGTACTCCACTTTGAGAAACCCTGCTCGAATACGAAGGAAAGCTGTAAAAGGCGTAGTATTTTATTATTCACTAGCTGTACCCGCTGGAGTTTTTTTTAAATCGTATTAATATACAATTATAGAAATGCTCTTTTTTAAAAGCAATTGTAAGAACGACACGCACGCCTCTTACAGTAACATGTACATTAGATATGTAAACACTAACAGCGTGTCAATTGAGGTTTGTTATCAGCAACATATTTGGAACCTTAACTCACAATATAACTACCTCAGTGCTCACTTACACTTTATAGGGAACTAATGAAACAATAACTTAAAATATTATTATAAAGATTTACATTATATGTAATATACATTGCCATTATAATTAAGATTTTGTGACTATACAAGAAATAAACGCTTGTCTGTTCCGCAAGATATTGAATTATGGAACTCTTTACGTAATACGTTTATAATCTAAGATGCTATTAGGAAGACCTTTATATCATTAAAGTTATTAATAATTATGATGTCGATAAGCTGATAATTATTTCTCTTATTAAAAATAAAGAATGAGTCGAAATCTTGCTAAATTTCACGCAGACAAAGTCGCGGGTAACAGCTAGTCTAAAATAGAATAACCTCAATTACTTTTTATGAGGCTCGCTATCTACCAGTGAAAATACCGTGAAAATCGGTCTAACCGTTTTGGTGATAGCACAGTGGGCGGATTAATAGCTAGTCTAATTTAGAGTAGCCTAAGTGACCCGCTGTAATTTCAGCTATTTGCGAGTGAAATATTAGCCGGAACAAGCAGACAGACAGACAGACCGACAAAAATTTTAAAAATTGCATTTTTGTTATCAGTAGCCTGTATACTTTTGTACCCAATCAGTAAAAAAACAATATTTTGATATTACATACAGACACTTCATTTTTATTATATGTATAGAAGATATAGATTGTACAAGGAATAAAACACACCAATAAAAAATCACTAATGTTCTAATACTAATAACTCGATGTTAATGTTAAATATGCATTAACATTATTAAGACTGTATATCTCCAAGTATATATTATACATACATACAACGTCCGTTGTTTGTTACGGCTAATTACCGAAACTGCTTAACGTATTTTGACGATACTTTTAATTAGGGAATTAAAGACTTTTCTGTCTATTATAGGTACCGAGTATTATTACACTTTTGGATAGGATCCCGGCAGTAAATATAAAATGAACAGAGGTGATTTAAAATGATAGATGGGTTACAGGGGTTAACTAGGTTAATAAATATACAGAAAGAATTAATATATATAGTTTCCATGGAACTCGCGAGTACGAAAATAATTGTGGTGATACCAAAGTACTTGTTTGGCTACAACAATACTTGAAAATCCTTTGATAGTCAATTAATGATATAGTTAAGGACGAGTACGTAAGTCGATTCTTTTAAGATAATGTGACCTACAGTTTTAAAAACATACACAAATAGCCAATAATAAGCCCTAACTACTATGAAATTACCTGATGACGCTGAATCGAATAGTTTTCGTTCGTTTCAATCCGATATACGCGTATTCATTTGTGAATCATGCAATTTCGATTGTATGGTTCACAAATGTATATATGTATGAATAGCTTAGAATAGTTAGCTAGGACAGGCGCGTCTTTTTCCAGGTAACAGCCCAAGCCGAGGTGTGCGTGCACCCTTGTGTATGTTACCTAAAACCCAAATCGGTTGTGTGCCTTAAGCGCTAACCTTAGTAGTCCGGTGAAGCTGTGAAGACCCCGCCGGATCAATAGCGTAGTCAGTTCGAGAAAAAAAAAACCTGATGACTTTGTTACGTTTACAGATATCACATACAACTCCGGATCGATACAGCCGTGGAGAGATAAACCTTCACGAAGTGTGTTTTATCGCCAATATCATAGTGAAAGTTCTGGAAACCTATAGGTATCTATAATCTCAGTCCATCCTCTCGATTATATTTTTGCGATGATATCTTCTATATATATATATAATAAGAATGTAAATATAACATGTCTGTACTTTTTCGATTTTCTTAACTTAGTCGTGTATGTCATGTAATTTAGTCTTTATTTCATTAAAATCGGTCCTCTCTATCATAAATAATTGTAATATGAATGACTTTTCTTTTTTTTCGAACTGACTACGCTATTGACCCAGCAAGGTCTTAACAGCTTCACCGGGCTACTAAGGCGAGCGCTTAAGGCACTCAGTCGATTTTATTTTGACAACTAGCTCAAGGGTGCATGGCGCACCTCGGCTTTGGCTGTTGCCTGACACATGCAATTCGCGACCTATCTGAGCTAATCTAAGCTAAGCTAACTATTCATACATATATGAGTTGTTGAAACATATATGTGTACCAAGCATACATACCTCAACAACTCTTATATATATTTCGTATCGGATAATATTCTAAACTATTTCAGTTTGATAAGGGAAAAAAATAAAACCCTTCCACTTGCCTGTGTATGCGTGTATACGTGCACGTGTGTGGAGGTGATATGTGTAATGTTGTCGCAGTGATGTAAGATTTTGTGTCACTGTATCGCGCGAGCAACGTACTCAAGGGCTCCACGCCGAGGGAACGGACCTAGGCTTGAGCCGTTGCCGAGCAATATGAATGACGGCTCGAGTTAAGTTTTGAGAGAAGAGTAGTCATCTTTAACTAATTTGGTTGAACGTGCTAATCTCAGGAACTACTCGTCCGATTTGAAAAATTCCTTCTGTATTGGATAACTCATTTATCGAGGAAAGTTATTGTATTGTTTTGTATATATTATCACGCTAAGACAAGTGGGAGCGGAGCACCGATTAGGAATGTTTCAAAATCGTTTTTTTCTCTTTTGAGAGCTGCCACTGCTTGTTAGCTTTAGTCCATAGTAACTATTCCATACGGGCGACCGGCGAAGTCGCGGAAAAAACCGAGTTTATAAATATTTTTTCAGACGAGTACACTCTCGAATGATTTTATGGAAAGTTTTAAATATAAATGGTTGGTTTTTGTTTATTTACGCTTCTATTGACCTTTTTAATGTACAACAGGACTTTTATAGAAGTGTATGGAACCACGGTGTACGTAATTAGTTTAGCGTGCGACATATTTATTTACCAATGCATATGTTGTACGCAAATCTGTTTTTTTTTTCTCGAACTGACTACGCTATTGACCTAGCAAGGTCTTAACAGCTTCGCCGGATTACCCGCAAATCTAAAATATGTGCACAGTACTTACTATACATATGAATTTATATTACAAGTATTAAAGATACTTATTCGTTGGCCCTGATCGCATTCGTAACGAACACATCCGTGGTAGCCTTGGAGTCCGTGACATTGTAGACAAGCTGCAGGAGAGTCGACTTCGCTGGTACGGCCACATAAGTCGCAGGCCTCCAGACTACGTCGGAAATAGATGCCTCAAAATAACTGTACAGGCCCAAGAAACGCTGGTTGGACGTGGTAAAGGCTGACTTAAAGGAAAATAACCTCACACAGAAGGATGCCGAAGATAGGGCAAAGTGGAGGAAGCTTAGTAAGAAAGCGGACCCTGGTACCAGGCCGGGAAAACGCTAGGAAGAAGAAGAAGATTCGTTGGCCCTTATAAACGAATCTGATATCTGCACTTCAAATAATGAGATGCGTTTCTGGCTTGCATCTCATTTATCAAATACGGAGTATGGAGACGCTTTAAAAAAACGATTTGATATTATTTTGGAACTAGAAGAAAACTTGACATAAGGATTTTTGTCACGCTTACGTTTATTTTATGATTATAAAGACGCTTCGTACAAGGAAAATACATGAAAATCAGCTACATATTTTTATACCTGCATTGGCAAAGACATCTCGATATTTCAAAGAACTAAGAAGAGGTGGAAAAATATATATTAAATACTTTATGAACTCGAAAAGACGGCTTGCGCTACTCCGTATACGGTGCTGAGTTGGAGGTTAGTCCAAGCTTGTTATTTGGGGTTCTTAGTTATGTTATTTACATGTAAGACCCGTTATCACTTCACGCTCTCTATTTCTCATCTCATATATGGTAGGATCTATTCAAACAGTCCCATCAGTCATTCCACCTTTATAATATTGCGGTTGACAACCCTAATGGAGCTCCATAAACACGATAACTAGTCTTTAGATAACAACAAAGAAGTTGTCAAACATTATTCTGGTACTATGAAGATGTGGAATCACCTTTCAGCTAATATGTTATAGGATTTTTCATGCGACACACAAAACTGCACTGTACGGAACCCATTAGTTACACGATGATAAGAATTAATTTCTAAGTGCAAAAACCTCATGATAAATAAATGGGAAAGTAATCGTAGTAATCGTTGTAAGAGTGGTAGCTGAAGCTATTATTTGTTTCAGCATGAATGGGTCGGATCGTCTGGGGTAGTACCACCCTCTTATAGAAAACCGACGTGAAGTAACAGTGCTTGCTTTGTTGCGTTTCGTTCGGTCAGTGAGAGCGCCGAAGGCCCATCTCCCCTTCCCTCTCCCCCTCCCTCCCTCCCCTTCCCCAAAACATATGCTGGCAACGCACTATCAACTCCCCTGGTGTTGTTAGTGTCTATGGACGGTGGTGATCACTTAAGATCAGGTAGGTGACCCACAAGTTCGTTTGCCAGTTGTCACATAAAAAAAAACGTAATTTAAAAGTGGTAGAGTCACGCTGAAGCTATTATTAGTTTCAGCATGAATGGGTCGGCTCGTCTGGGGTAGTACCACCCTCTTATAGAAAACCGACCGACTTTGTTGCGTTTCGTTCGGTCAGTGAGAGCGCCGGAAGCCCACCTCTCCTCCCACCTCCCCCTTCTCGCCCTTCTAAACACAGGCTGGCAACGCACCTGCGACTCCCCTGGTGTCGCAAGCATCCATGGACGGTGGTAATCACTTAACATCAGGTGAGCCAACTCTTCGTTTGCCTCCTATGATATGAAAAAGCCAACTTGGTAAATAACGGATGTTTATGTAAGTATAAGTTCTAAATGTACTGATCTGTTGCGTTGTTCTAAGGTCTAACCTAACGTTTTTAATAAATGGCAATAGGCTAATAGGTAATTACAAGATTTGCAAGACTTGCAAGATCAAAACTGAGAGCGCAATAGTAAGACCAAGGCCAGGTGTATTGACGCAAGACCAAGCCAAATCTCGTCTCGGCAACACTATCTGCAAAGCTGGGACCAAAGAACGGATTTAAAATTTCTATCAATTTAATCTACTGTCTTATGGATTACGTATTAGTAATTGTTTTTTTTAATCTAATCTTGAGAACTATAAATCCGTTTCGGGTAAATTTCTTATCATATAAATCCATAAACAATTTACTGGTTAAAAAATATCTTTTACCTCATATAATGGAAATTTTCGTGTACCCTATAAATACTACAGTGTATAAAGAATTTTCTTACACCTATACTTGCTATGAAATTAATATCTGCGACTTTTAAATATAGTAAGTACTAGTGGTCGCCTAGTGGTCGAAATTGGATAATAATTCATTTTTACATTCAATAGGACAAAAAAGAATAATAATTATTTCAGTGGAAGTTAAATTATTTATCAATTAATTAGTAATGTACATAATGAATGAACATATTATACATTACATTATTATAAAATTAACATACAATTTGACCCGTTAACTTCAAAGGGTATGTAAGGTAGGGGACCGTAAGTCATGTTAAATATATTGAATGTAGGATGAAAAAAGGTAATTGGAACGTTAGAGTAAAATGAAGGATGGCGAAACGTCATTTTTATTCACATGTGTGTATATGCTATTTTTTTTTTTTGTTTTTTTTTTTTCGAAACTGACTACGCTATTGACCAAGCAAGGTCTTAACAGCTTCACCGGACTAACTGTGTGTCACTCTAACAATAGTATCGTGTAACGTATTTCTAATACATTTTATAATTTAAAAATAGCTTTGTGCACTTCTCCTCCATATAAACTATGGCCAAATTTCACGTTTATCCGTTCGTGCATTTCGCTTATAAATGGGGGAAAATTTTCGCTTCACGTATTTATATAAAGATAACAATATATTTTATGTACTACGGAAAAAAAATATGAGCAAAAAATTGAAAATATAATTGAAAATATTCTTTGTGAATGTTATCCATTTACTTCTCTCCTAGGTATGCGCATCATACCGCCTGTGCCACTTCTGATCGCTGTACTTATAAAATCCTATCAAGTGAAGAAGAAATAAGATTGAAACAGATTTTATCGAAATCTATCCCGTAGTTTTTGCGTAATGCAAGCACAAAGGCAAATCTCTATTATTTAATCTTAAATTTATACCAACAGTGTAGGTTTATATAGTGGGTTGATAAGGGCGTTTAAAATGTTTTTTCGGAACCACGCTTCTGAACATATTAGCCCTTAATATTAAGGTTTTCCGCGTCGCACGTTTCGATTTCCCACAGGATATAACACAGGAAAAAAATCTTTTAAATTTTGTAACTAATGAACTATAAATAATTCAACAATTTCCATCAAATATTTTTGTAGAGAATTGAACGCTCTACAAAAAAGTTCTGATATCATTTTTTGAAGAATCAACTCAGCCAATGGTTATTCGAGGTCAAAGTCAAATTCACTATCGATTTAGCCGTTTTCTTTATAATACTCCGAAATTTATTAGTTGCGATGTTTTAAAACGAACTGAGAATTTATTACTAAACTCTTAGAGTAAACAAATATAAAACTATTATCTTTTGTCATCAAAGATTGCTACATTTTTATTGAAAAATTATTTTTAAATAGATTGCGCATAAAAGTAAGTGAAATTTTATTCATGGCCTGAATATTTATTCGTGTTTCTGCGTTTTCATAATTCAGACCAACAGACAAGTGATTTTATTCAACGTATATGTATTCATGACTAAAAAATATTATAAATTAATTACATAAAAGTTATAACAAATTAAAAATGTATTACTTCTAATAAATTCTTTTTTTTTTTAAACTAAATTGTTTTTTAAACATTTATATGAAATTGATCTTGCTGAAGAGTTGTCTAATTGGAATTGGGATATCTTTGCCGATGTTCGCGAATTACTGTAATAAGTATTGCAGTTGTTTCTCATCTTTTGTGAGGTAATTGTTGTATTCCTCAATTAAGCAACACCTCGTTCAGCGACAGTTTTTCTAAGAACAATATTTTGCCAAATCGTTCAGAAAAATGGCTAATTTGATAATGAATTTAACTTTGACATGGAATAACTTTTGACTTAGTTGATTTTTCCAAAAATGATATCAAAACTTTTTTGTTCAATTGTCTACAAATACTCAAATCTCTACAATTCGTTACCAGTAATCAGATTTTTTTCCTGTGTTATTCTTATGGGAAATCGAAACGTGCGACGCGGACAACCTTAATATTAATATTAAGGACTCATATTTTCAGAGGTCTATTTTAGCATCTAAACGAAACTTTTGAGCTTGGTGAACATTTTAAACACTTCTGTGTATCTATTCATTAATTGTCATATTCACAAACGTTTTCTGTTACAGTAAGACTTCCCGCGGAAGTGCAAAGTAACGTAATATATTGAAATGTATCATTGTCCAAAGAAAGCGGTAGTTATACACGACAGTTTTTTAGGTAATAGTATTAGCTTTTATAACAAAGTCCCAAAACACATTACCGATTTGCCGGATAGTGAGTTCAAGAACCATGTCAAGCAGGTTTTAATATCTAAAGGCGTAGGTATCTATAGGGTGAATCAATATGTGAACGATTGTGACGTCTGGAAATGACGCCCCTCTCTGTGCATCCACTAATAATGAATGTAAATGTTTATGTTATTTTAAAAATATATAACATAAAAAGATAAACCAGATCGAGTTTCTTGCCGGTTCTTCTCGATGGTTGTTTTCCGAACCGGTGGCAGCTTTGACGTTCATAAGCGCCTTCTCAGGGCCTAAATTGAATAAAGTATATTATGATTTGATTTGATTTGAAATACTTAGTTAGTGAACAATATATGTCTGATATAAAGCGAATCGAAGGGATGATGGTTCGGTTGTTAATGTGTTGGAGGACCGCGTTGATTGAAATAGGTTTGAATCTTTTAAGCCGGAGTTGTCTGTAAAAAAAACGCCATGGCGAAACCATGTTAGTACCGTGTTAAGTTATTTTTTATCGTGTTAAGTCGCTAAGCCACTCAACACGAACGAGAATCAGATATGGCATGTTTATCACCTTGGACCACGTCATCTTTTGATACCGAATGAGATTGTGATCAGACGCTAAGACTTATAAAGAATACAAAATTACTGTAGGTGGTACAGTCACGGTGAAGCTATTATTGGTTTCAGCACGAATGATTCGGCTCGGCCGGGGTAGTACCCTCTCATAGAAAACCAACGTGAAGTAACAGCGCTTGCATTGTTGCGCTTCGTTAGGTCATTGAGAGCACCGGAGACCCACCTCCCCTCTCCTCTTCCCCTTCCCTCCTACAAGTCATTACCGATTTGCCGGATAGTGAGTTCAAGAACCATGTCAAGCGGGTTTTAATATCTAAAGGCGTAGGTATCTATAGAGTGAATCAATACGTGAATGATTGTGACGTCTGGAAATGACGCCCCTCTCTGTGCATCCACTAATAATGAATGTACATTTTTATGTTGTTTTAAAAATATATAACATAAAAAGATAAACCAGATCGAGTTTCTTGCCGGTTCTACTCGATTACTTGGTTGTTTTCCGAACCGGTGGCAGCTTTGACGTTCATAAGCGCCTTCTCAGGGCCTAAATTGAATAAAGTATATTATGATTTGATTTGATTTGAAATACTTAGTTAGTGAACAGTATATGTCTGATATAAAGCGAATCGAAGGGATGATTGTTGTGAGGAATGTGTTGGAGGACCGCGTTGAATCTTATAAGCCGGAGTTGTCTGTAAAAAAAACGTCATGGCGAAACCATGGTAGTACCGTAGTACCGTGTTAAGTTATTTTTTACCGTGTTAAGTCGCTAAGCCACTACGGACGAGAATCAGATATGGCATGTTTATCACCTTCCACCACGTCATCTTTTGACACCGTATGAGATTGTGATCAAATGCTAACACTTATAAAGAATACAAAATTACTGTAGGTGGTACAGTCACGTTGAAGCTATTATTGGTTTCAGCACGAATGATTCGGCTCGGCCGGGGTAGTACCCTCTCATAGAAAACCAACGTGAAGTAACAGCGCTTGCATTGTTGCGCTTCGTTAGGTCATTGAGAGCACCGGAGACCCACCTCCCCTCTCCTCTTCCCCCTCCCTCCCTTTCCCGCAAACACAGGCTGGCAACGCACTGTCAACTCCCCTGATGTTGTTTGTGTCTATGGACGGTGGTGATTACTTAACATCAGGTGACCAACCTGTTCGTTTGCCTGCTATGATATAAAAAAACTTATATGTGTATTTACGTTGATAAAAATGTATACGATTACATATTCCTTATTGATTTAGATACGCTGTAAACAACAGATAAATTATTGGATATTAATCCAAGGGATTAAAATAAATTAAGAAACGATAAACCATAATTTATGACGCATTCGCTTTTAGCAAAGACAAGTACACAATAAGAAACAGCTCGTCCATACACCTCTACTTTTTATTGCTACATAGATAAATGTTCATTTTTCTAACACCAAACTCTAAAGCTCAAAACTAAATCTTCCAGCCTTGTAACTCACGAGCGCGTCTTATCCACAGAATCTACCATCTTTGTGCTTTAATCGCGAGGAAGGTCAGCAAAAAGGGCATACCTAAAATTAATAAACAAATAAATAACATTATAAATGCGAAAATGAGTTTGTTACGCTTTCACGTCTTAACTATTTAACTCATTAACTCTTTGTTTATATCACGTTCCTTCTTTATACTAAAAGTATAATAATTAAATTAATACATTCACTATACCATACGTCTATGTTCTCGGGACTAAATTTAAGTAAATTCCTCCTTCTGGGCTCATCAACGATCTGCTTGGATTGGTTTTCTTGAGGTCGTTTGTCTTTCCAGAAGGTTCGATACGGAACTTTCTCAGCACCTTGATTACGCAAACTTTAAACTGCAATTTAGCAAGTCTTGTACCTGAAACGATAAAGAAACATTATGAACTTCTTCATTAATGTTCTGCTTAATTTTAACTTCAAAACGACACAAGTGAGCTGATTTGCTTGAAATACATTGCGCGTTGTCTTATTCGCATTAGACTTTTTTTGTTATTTTAGCAAATTATCAAGCATCTGGTTTTAAATGAGGATGTGTGCTGAGATGCTAAGACAGTAACTCAAACCAGTGGCGGATTTATGTTTGAAGTCGTCTTACACCTCGCAAGGTATGCCACCCTTCTTCCTCTGTGAGGAAATGATTATCAAAATAAAATACATTGAAATGTTAACATTATTATGTAATCTCGAGTTTCTTCCTTGAAATTCTATAAAGAGGGACCACTATTGATTTTTAAAATATTATATCAGCTCTAGTCAAATTGTCACTTAATAAAATAATCGAAGGAAAGTTTTCAGAAAATAATTGTAATTTAAAATATAATTAGAACTTTTTAAAATGTAATTAATATTACCTATGAAGATATTAAGAAATATGAAGTATTTTTAAGCTCGCACTATGAAAGTGAATAATTTTGTAACATTAGGAAATTGTTATGTTTAATTGCTAACACCTATTGATCTGATAAAAAATTCTAATACCACCGAAAAAATTATGAGTAAACACATATAATAATTTTATAAATGTTACTAAAAATGTTTTGTTAATTCGCAGCAAAAGCAACCCGTAATATTTATTAAAAATTTAAATTATTTTGGCTTTTTACCGATTTTAAACATGAGCCGTTTCGAAAATTTGGCCGCCCCTAAAATCCTGCGTCCTACGCCCGAGCTAAGCCCTAAATAGCCAAGGCCTAAATCTGCCACTGATTTAAGCTGCCAGAATAAAAGCATAATTGCTTGGTAACAGACTTTTTAAGAAATAAGGAATTTCTTCAGCATTTCATTATGTAAGTGTTTACGGGTGAATTTAATTATAGTCTAGCAACTGGATACAAAAATAAATCTTTGAAAAACAAAATGGATATTGGACAACGTCGGATATGTAATGCGCTATGTTAATAAAAATTGTCTTGAAATCTTGTCGTGGCATGTTCATTATAACACAAAAGTGAGTTATAGACTGTTTTGTTAAAATATTTTCACAGTTCGAAAATAGTGTAGCGTCTTAGTTTTAGTCGAAAGGTTCTTTTTTAATATTAATATATCTAAAATTATTTACAATGTACATGTAACGCAATTATTACAGCCCTATTTCCAAAGATGGTGTATGTGGTTGTATATATCTTTTGTAGTAACCCTTCCTCAAGAGTACGCTCAGCAAGAGTGCGCACGCATATATATTCTTGGGAACACCGCACACTCTTATATACTGTTAAAAATTATAACAAGTCCACTTTGTAAGAGAGAACTAGAGGAAGGAGTAATAAGAAAATACTAAAAAGAAGAAGATAACTAACTAAACACAGATACCAGAGAAAACTAGAAAATCCACAAATCTGTCCAAAAATGTATAGAAAAGTCGAAACAGTGATAAGGACTGCCGCGAGTGGTAAAAACTCAAAAGAGTGCGATAAGTACGTTCTTTTTACATTTATTTTTGTAGGTGGTATAGCTACGCTGAAGCTATTACTGGTTTCATGAATGCATTAGCATGAATGAGTCGTCTCGCCCGGGGTACTACAACCCTTTCAAAGAAAACCGACGTGAAGTAACAGTGTTTGCATTGTTGCGTTTCGTCCGGTCATTGAGAGCACTGGATACCCACCTCATCCAGAACTCACCCCTCTCCCCGCCCCAACACAGGCTGGTAACGGACACGCAACTCCTCTGGTGTTGCACGTGTCTATGGACGGTAGTGATCACTTAACATCAGATGACACACCTGTTCGTTTGCGTCGTATGGTATAAAAAAAAATCTAAATTAATTGTAGTCTGAATTATTTGAATTGAATTGTGTAAATGTCCTGGATGTGAAGAGGATTGTAGGAAGCCAATAATGCAAGATTGGATCGAATGCAGCTAATGTACTAGATAGTGGCATGACAATTTTATATAGTGAAAATCTAGCGTATGCGTGTGATTTATGTAACTAGACTATGAAAGTATTCTTGTGGTACCCTGCGTACTCTTATGGAGCAGCTATTCCAAGAGTACGCATATACCGATGACCTCGTTTTTTAAAACTAATATCGTTTTTTAAAATAATTAGTTAATTTTTTTTATGGTATCTTAAAGTAGTATGGTAGTTTAAAGTTTTTCTTTCTACCAAACATACTTTAAATTATTGATGACAGTTTTTATCTGAGTTATACCAATTTGTTCGTTAAGTGTGCACTCCTCGGGCACCTTACTCTACTACTTATATAGGAGTATTCAATTAAAAAAATTATTCTCTGTCTCGAAATTGTATCCTGTCATTTCAAAAGTAATTGATCGTTGTCGGTAATTATTTTATTTATCTACACCATTTAAAGGTATTATATTGTAATTCCCAACGACGACAACGATAAACAATAATTATTTACACTTAAACAATTATTAAATACAGTGTTTGTTATCTAAGATCTATAATATTATACTCACCGAGGCATGTTCTGGGTCCAATTCCAAAAGGTAAATATGCACAAGAGTGGCGACCTTTGGAATTTTCTGGTGTGAATCTTTCAGGATCAAACTTCTCTGGATTCGGATAGTTAGCCTCATCGTGTTGTATTGCTAAAGGTGATATTACTACAGTCATGCCCTTCTCTAAGGTTAGATCTGTACCTGGTATTTTATAGTCCTTTACCGCGCAGCGGGATAAGGAATTTGTAGTCGGATTAAATCGAAGTGTCTCCAAAAACGTATATTCGAGATAGGACATTTCTTTTACAGCTTCATACGTTAATTCTCCGTTATATCGTTGTAAAACTTCCTCAATTTCAGCTAGTAATTTGTCTTGTATGTCTGGATCATTTGCTAAATGGTACATTGCGTTAGATAGTACTATACCGTTATTACCAGTACCGGCTGCATACAAAACAAACACTTGTCCCGCTAGTACATGATCTGTAACTTTTAAACACACTTGATCCTCGTTGTTACGTCCTTTTAATGATTTAACTTCACCTTCTAATTTTAATGATAACATTAAATCCATCAAGTCGTTCTTAGCTGAGGGTTTACCATTTCTTTGAATATGAACAGCTTCTACAACTTCATAACAGAATTTGTTTACTAACTCATTGAACAGTGAAGAATTAGTCTTTAGTAAAATTCCCGGGAATAAATAGTCCAGTTCATTCCAATAATTTAATTTAAAAACAGAATTATCGATTTTTTTAAATATCTCACAATTATCATAAAACGTTTCCACCTCGATTCCAAAAGCGAATGCCATGATTGTTGCAATTGTGTACTTCTTGAAAAGTTGAACCACTTCCTGTTCTTTTTCCTTGAGACACATACTTTCCAAATAATTGACGAACTTGTCCGCTCGATCCGTAAGTAAATACATTGTACTCTTCAGTTTTTCAGATGTAAAATATGGTGTAGTTTTATGTTTTAATGCTTTCCAGGTGTCACTATTAGCGTGGAATAGATTATCGCCTAGACCTTCCTTACTGAAATCAAAACCTCTATAAGGAAACGCTTCGAAATCTTTGATCAAAATTTGCTTGACTATATCTAAATCACGAATGATTAATGATGGAGAGGTCATTCTATGTATTCCTATATATTTTTCCCCCGGATAATCATCATATATTTCCTTGTATATAATACCAGCATGTTTGCGTCTAAGTGCACTCTCTTTTAGGTTACCGAAGAACGGTATAGGATCAGGTCCGACCACACCCCTCTTCTTCCAGTAACTTAGTGGCCTGAATAAGTAGTAGTAAATCAAGTATGTTATAAAGAATAACGCGATCGCTAAGTAATAAGTGGTCATTGTCAAAGACCATACAGCGTCACCCTTAATTAATTACTAATTAAAGGAAGCAGTCTTATATATCTAGAAGTAGTTATCTGATTAACCTAGATTACTTTAATCTGCGCGATTGCCACAGCATGCTGAAAAGGGTATAACACCTTTTTTGTAACAATTAAGTATAATACAATCTTAAGTTTTATTTATTAAAATTAATTTAAATCGCTATGAATTTGGTTCACAAATGAATATAGAATCGATTCTGAGAAGGGATCTAAGTCCCATGCCATTACTATTATATTGAAACTATGGAGAATATCGTCAGATTTCTATAATTGATTATATTAATGGACATTCAATATTTTGTAATACTATAGTATAAAGTTGTATAAAATGTAATATCAATTCAGTAAATTTGTGAGTAAGTAAGAGTATTGTATCTTGAACTAAAGTTATATCTTATTTTATTATTGGGTTATCAACTGTGATTAGAATGTTTGGATTATCTGTTGATCTTTCTATAATACAAATCAGGAACCAACGATTGCAACTATGAGGCAAGATGTCGTAGATACCATATTCTACCTTTGCAGGAAAGAAGAAAAATTTCCGACGTTGTTTTCCTAGCTAAAATTGCTCAAAACAAAGTGGACTCTCCACACTTACTTTCTAAAATTAATTTGAGGATACCTAATAGAACATTGAGACAACCTATATATTTGGACATCCCACAGTGTGCATCTAATTACAGACAGAATTCTTTCTTTATTCGTGCTGCAAAAATATTAAATAATATGGTGATCTTGCCGCAGTATGATCTGTTCACATCTACAACGCAACACATTAAAAATACTATGGCGAATACATGGTTTAATGGTTCTCAAACTTATTCTTTAGTTAGTTCTCTTCATTAGTAGTGGGTTGATTTGCCCTAGTTTTTGTTCCTAGAATCTAAATAATGATATTAATTTAAGTTTGTGTCACTTACTGATATTTTTTTTTCAAACGAACTTGCTATTTTCTAGTTTCTCATATGCGAAAACATATAACTGGTGTATAGAGTCTATTTAGTTTGAATATCTGTAATGAATCACTTGTTGTGTTATAAATAAAAAAATAAAAAATCTTTATCTTATTTTAATGTAATTTATTACTTTAAGTTTTTTTTATTTAAATTATATGTATAAATACTCCGTGGGTGATGGAGCATATTGTTTTTAAGTACTTTAGCTGTGATACATGTTTATACAAACAGATAGACAGACATTTCTAAAAATGTATTCTATTCCTAATGCCTAGACACTTTTTTTACGTGGGGAAATCCCTTATGAATACATCACCCTCTTGGGGGAGAGGGTGGGTTATGTCCGTCTTGCACGGACTAAAACCCCATGGTATACGTCTACCGCTAAGTTGGGGCGGCACGAGATCTCTATAGACTTCATCGTGCCGCCCCAGCGGTTGGCCCAGCAGCGATATTGTTGCCGCCGGACCTCGTCCTGTTCGGAGACAGCCGGGTACACACCGGCCGCCTCCTCCGTCTAGCTCAAGGGTGCGCGGCACACCTCGGCTTTGGCTGTTGCCTGATACATGCAATTCGCGACCTATGTAAGCAAAGCTAATCTAACTATTCATACATATACGAGTTGTTGAAACATATATGTGTACCAAGCATACATAACTCAACAACTCTTATATATATTTCGTATCGGATAATATTCTAAACTATTTCAGTTCGATAAGGGAAAAAAGATAAAACCCTTCCACTTGCATGTGTAAGCGTGTATGCGTGCACGTGTGTGGAGGTGACATGAGTAATGTTGTC
>MU161094.1:39084-53405 GCA_015888305.1 Antheraea pernyi
AACTGACAATTTTCAACTATTTGTTTTCATTCTCTTTGTTTACGTATTTGTTACGAGAGTGTGCTCCCTTAAATTTTCTTGTCTCCCACAAACAATTTTATCTATGTCCGGATCTACTTATAACATTGACTCCTGCATATACATACTTGGATTTAGATATGCCTTACAATGAATATATTCATTACAAATAAAAATGACCAAAAACTTGTATACGATTCACGCAGTACCGCTGTATGCATACATACATAGCTATAAATGTACATTTATAACCAACAATGTTAGTTCGAAAGTCATATTATATACCTCATATTATATAGACCTCTAGTTATATAACGTACTCTGTGAGTGCAGCAAGAGAGATTGCGCACAGTTGCTTGTGCATGGCATCGCGTCGCCACGTCTCACACTCACGGCTTGTATCGCTACGCCAAACAATCAGGCTTACTCGCGCCTATAGTTGTTTCACATGAAAAACTCGCACTTAAAAACTATGAAATCCTCTCACGCTTAACGTATTTATATCTTTCTGTACAATTCTGTAAAATTCTGTAATTTATAAACAATATTTAATCTGGGGCTAAGACGGGATAACAAAACTTAATTAATTAATATTACACTTGTTGTTCGTGTTTGGTGACCATAATTCATAAATTCAGATAAATGTAGAAATCTAAAACGTGACTATGGAATACTCGTGGCTGGTTTCCTCTCATTACGGAGCAGTATGCCGCCAGTCTCACTGTCAGAGAGTCGCGGTCCGAGCGCTAACAAATTAGCCAGGGACGTCGTGTGACCGCGAGAATTCTCCTCACGCGGATCTGATGTGGTCTTGTCTACATTTGTGAAAAAGTTATTTAGTCAACGATACAGGTATATCTTTATTCCTGATATTATAAATGCGAATGTTTTTATATTTATTTATTACATTTTCAATCGTTAACTACTTAACTATTTATCTTAAAATTCAGCACGCATATCAAGGGGACAAAAAATAAAATAGGGTACCATTCATCAGTTCCCGAAGGATACATCAAATGTAATTTAACGCGAGTGAAGACACGAGCGAAAGTTATTGGGTATATAAAAGTGGATGTTAGTATATCTGAAATCGATAAAGTCTAACTCTACTTGATCATGATCAAGTGTTATCTTTATCCAACTATTTTACTATAATTCGCCACTATTTGGTGCTACAATAATTACAATAAATAATAATTACACGCGTGTGTACGCACGTAACAGCTGGCATTACTTATATAAAATATACCACTTTAACTTTTCCCTTAAGTAAACGGAACATTCAACTTTAAAAAATCAATGAACTATGGTCGAATGTCGACCACTGGGCGCCCACTGGTTAAATTAATTATGTTATATTAGATATATTTATGTATAGGATAACCACTACTTCGTGTACATGAAAGTTACATTCACACCGGTTCAGTGGTTTTCAAATAACGTTACATCACTAACACGGGAAAGTTAAAATTTTCCGAAATATTAGCTCTTTCCGCAATTTTGGCGTGTTTTTCTATATATTTAAGATAATAAATAGTCTATGTCCCTCTCCAGGTATGGGAGATTTTCTTTGCGGCCGGTTCAAGACTTTTGTAGTTAGTGAAATCTTAGCAAACACAGTTACATTCCCAATTATTAGTTACAGATACAGACTATGCTCATATATGAACTTTATCTATACTAATATTATAAAGAGCTAGAGTTTGTGAATTTGTGACGTTGTAAGGGGTAATCTCAGGAACTACTGGTCCGATTTGGAAAATTCTTTCAATGTTATATAGCTCATTTATCAGGGAAGGTTATAGGCAATATCATCATATCATATCATATCATCACGCTAAGACCCATAGGAGCGGAGCAGAAATGAATAATGTTGCAAAATCGAGGTATTTTTTCCTTTTCAGAGCTTCCGCTGCGTTTTAGCGCAAAATAACCATTCCACGCTTACGTATTACCGCCCAACGAAGTGAGCACGGGTCGGCTAGTTTATATAAATAAAACTCTTCGACGTAGGTACATCTGTAGAGATTGCGTTTAGTAATATTAAGCCTATCTGATAACAATACCAAATCTTAAGATTAAAACATGATTTAAAACAACAAAAAATAGAGCCGTCACGTCACGCCTGGCAGATGTGAAACACATGTGTAACGTAGTAAACAACACTGTATACACTATAGGTATGCGAGCTCAGTGCGACACGAGAGACTGCGCACAGTCGTGCACACAGAGCGCATCGCCACGCCACGTCTCAAACACACGCCACGGCCTGTATCGCCACGGTATCGCCACGCCAACAATCAGTTACCCTCGTCTATAGATGTTTCACATCAATAATACTTTTTTTTTTTTAATTAATTTATAACAAATGAATGAAAGCAAACTATAAAATTATTCTCATTATTAAAATATGACTATGTTTGGTTGTCTTGATATTATTTATTTATTCAAAATACATCTAGTCCGGTGAAACTGTAAAGGCCTTGCAAGGTTAACAGTGTAGACAGTTCAAAAGAAAAAAAAATACGGACTTATATATTAAAACTTAATATCCTAATTATCTATAAGTATTTTGTTAGTTTAAGTATTTTTTTGTATTTAAGGTTAACATGCGTTTCTCCTTATTACAACGTAATTATTTAATAAAAAAATTAATTCGAGTATTCTCGTCCAGAAATACTAGTAAGATATTTCCTAAAACTATATATTAAAAATTACCTATCGATTCCATAAACTTTATGGGCTAAATCTAAAATCAATTTATATTATAAAGTTTGAACTAAACTAAATTGCAACCGGTTATAACATTATATTTGTATATATTTGGTAACGAAAGTTACCGAAATGCAGTAAATACTATGTCGGAACAGACCCAGCGGTAGATCTATTACGATCTCCGCGGAACAGATAACACACGATTTATTGTTCTATCGGTCCTTACATCGGAACTGCCGAGAGAATCAAGCAATTGCAGTTCAATACAATGGAATGGTTTCGAAAAAAAAATGCTATATTCAATCAAACAACAAATTAATTAATGACACATTTATAATGTAAGTCAGGTAAAGATTATAGATTATCTGATAAAGATTTTTCCACTTTATGTCTCAACACAATGCCTATTAGTGTAAGTAAAATTGATTGATTTCTTATCAAAGTCAGTTTATCTATAGGTAATACATTTTAAATTTCACTAAGGCTTTCATATCTTATACGTAATGTTTATTAAATTTAGGGACAATTTACGTCAACCACGGTTAGAAAGTTGCTATGTAATACTTAATTAAGTTTTATTAAATTTAAGGTTTAGAGTCCACTCATGAAGCACTCGGATCCACGATTGTCTTTGAGAATAGCGTGAAAAGACAAGCATCCGACGCGAAGACGCGGCGGCAAATCGAAGTAAATTGAAAAACCTCGTGACTCCACGTGTTACAATCAGATGCACTGATAATGGACAATGGCTGTTCGCTTTTAATTTAAAATGAGATAGGACGAACTCGATGGATTTATGGACTATTTTCTTAATTTTCAGTGTAACAAGATACAAAATTAAAATTTTTAGATAAAAATAATCTAATCGATTTATTGTTTGTTAAAATGTTCTTCCTTAGCTTCAATGCAATTTTTCATACGAATAATTTTGAAATATTGAATAAATATTTAATTTTGAAAACTATTTGTGCCAATCCTTTTTATATTGCTCCACAGCCTCTTTGGCAATCGTCGTCCACGTAAGTAATTCTTGATTTTTGAAAACAGGAAGAAGTCACATCCGTACCTGGTCGGGCTTGTATATGTATAGGATAACATACAATACGAGTATCTACGTTTTTCCCTTTCAAAAATTCGTTTGTCTGTCTCGCCGTGTGAGAGCCTTGTCATGGTGTAGGATGATACAGCGTTTTTGGTTATTTTTGCGGAATACTACCGCGATGGTATTCTAAAAATCAGCTATGTATAGTCTACTTATATGGTGCTTCATTGCTAAAAGCACTATGAAGGTAAGCAACACGCTGACGAGTCATCAGACTACACTTAAAAACATAGTAAATCAAACTATGAAAAATTCTAAGTTAAAAATCCATGGTAATAAGAGACGCAATATTCAAAATGGCACTAAAACGTAAAAACAAGTGACAGATCAAATAATTGCACTTTAAAGCCACAGAATTCCATTTTCAATTGTCAGTTTTTAAATATTCTTAATGTAAGTGGCCAGTTCCGGATTTTTTATTGTGCCTCGTGTATTTATTCTGAAACATATTATCGTCGTCATTAACATCGTTATGGTTGATTTTTTATTATTTTATTTGAAGCACCAACAAGATTTACACAAGAATAGTCTAGCATGCATTTTTTAAGAATAGAATCTATGTAAGTGTAATCTTAATTATAGGTTATAGGCGAATTATATGCTATAAACTAATTGAATGAAAAAAACAAAAACAAAATATACACTAACCTTACATACAAAAGGAAAAAGAAAATGTCCTTTTTATTTTAAGATAAATTTCTTTATATTATCAAAATACTCTTTATTCAATTTAGGCCCTGAGAATGCACCTATGAACGTCAAAACGGGCATAGGGTAATTTTCATCCAAAAAAAACCTTTCCCGAGGTATAAATTGAATCTACATTAACGCGAGCGAAGCCACGAGAAAAAGCTAGTATATTATATTCTACTTACTTCGACTTTATTCTAGTTAAAATTCGGCTCAGTTAGGTCGCGAATTGCATGAACTAGGCAACAGCTCATGCCAAGGTATGCCGTGTAACCCTTAAGCAAGTTGTCAAAATAAAATCGGTTGAATGCCTTAAGCGCTCGCCTTGGTAGTCCGGTGAAGCTGTTAAGGCCATGCTAGGCCAAAAGCGTAGTCAGTTCGAAAAAGAAAGTTTCTTCAACGAAAATTACTGTAGGTTAGTGTTACCCAAATGCAAGACCAAGGCGAGACATGTCTTGGTTTTGGTCTTGCTTCAAAATCAAAAATGAAATCAAGCATCGAGCGGTATTAAAAAAAATCCAACCTAATAAAGAAAGCAGCTATGGCAAATAGCGAGATCTTAGAAAGAGTACTCATAAAGCTATTTGAAATCCATAAAGGTTGGTTATTTAAGAAATTCGTTTAATTACCTTGGAACATCAAGTTCCATGAGATTTTATTTTCTAAATAGAAATAAATTAATCTTTATGTATACTGACTAATTGGTACCTATACTCACACAGTATGCTTTAACATGGTCTTGTAAAAACGCCAAGAACATGACCTAGACCGATTTTGAGCAACACCATTTTTTTTCTTTTTTTTATAGTGGCACGGCAAAATGACTTCACTATGCCTGATGGTAAGCACAGTACAATCCAGAAACAATGGCGACCACCGAGTGACACACTATCCATCGCTGGTCGCCGCTGTCATGCCGGCCTGCAAAAGGCTGGATATGCACAGGCTGATCTCGAAACGCGACCCGCAGAAGCGAATCACTATGACGGGCTTTTTCGCCATATACATAGTGGTAGCGACCCAGTCAGGCTGTAAGCCCCTACCACCCTGTTTTCGCCATTGCCTCGTTGTTATTCAGCAGGGTGCACCACGTGCAGGCTCAAGTCTTAGGTTGTTATTCGACACCCCTTACACCTCAAAAGGGATCTCTACTACTATCTACTACTGTAGATATCTTACGCTAAATGCGCTTGCGCTGCATCTTAACACGGTGACAGTTTGACGGTTAGACTTTACGTTGAACCAAATTATTAAATATACAATGTAATAGGTTAAAAAATTATCCTTCTCACGTTGCATTAAAGTTTTATTTTCATTAGCAGTAAATCTACTGATAAGTTGGGGCTGAACAGGAGGTTAAATGTTAATAACACGTCCAATAATCCAGTTTCATGAAAATGTACTCTCTGATAATTAACTGTCTCGAGCTTATTAAATCCTGATAGGAATACATCTAAAGCTTTTACCCAGACCACCGCAATAGTGACCTTTTAAATAGTATCTGTGTGATCCAACTATAATATTTTAAATATTAATGATTTTTAAAGTGTGACGAAGAAGATAGCGTTTGGATTATTAAATGTGTAGATCTTATTACATCTTGATAAGAATATATAGCAAGCTTCTGCTCAGGCTATAGTCAAAAATACCTTTAAAATAAATTAATAACTACTAAGTAATATAATATCTTAACTATTCTAATATTTAATGATTTGTAAAGTGTGGCGTAGAAGATTTTTTTTTTAATGTCCAGCATGACTCTCGTGATTATTAAAAAAAATCAACGTCAAAACAAAAATTATACGAGGCGTAGATGTCTGAAAGTAATTTCCTTTGCTACCTTTGTAAAACTCTGAGACCCGTTTCCGACGGAGTATGATTAATAATAAATATAAATAAAGGTCAAATATCTTGTTTTAACTGAATTCTATAAAACACCTGCTTTACTTATTTTCATATAGGTTTTAGCATTTGACAACAATATAATTTAAGGCTATATGACGTTGTGGTCTAACATGGTAAAGACGCGAAACATAGATACCAATAGGTGTTTTGCGACAGATTTTCCTTGAACTTAAAGAAAAACCTACCACCATTGTAAGCTTTCATCACGATATTTTCCTTCTATGAAAGCTGCGACTCGGTTGCTAATATCCGAACCTACGTCAATCAACGCGTTGTCTGAATGTACTATCAATTGAGCCATCATCTACCTATTTTTTTAATATATCAAAACTGTTAGTCTTTTTTCAGATTGGAAATATCCGATAGAATAATTATTTTTTCTATGAACAATGAATCAAATCAAATCAAAAAGGAGTCACTATGAAGGTGAGTTACGCTTAGTAAGCAGGTAAATAGTGATTATGATCCAATCGAATACAATCTCTATGTTCTGAATATGGTGATTATAGAATGATGAGAAATAGAAAAAAAAAGTGGTGTATTATTCACAAATAATTTGCCGATGCGGTTAAGTATTCTAATTTACTTTTGTTTCGAATTATTTATGAAGTATGGACAGATTTCATGTTTTCAATTGTGTTCCATTTTGATATATTTCAACACTCCAATTTCAGTTTAAGGCGATAAATTAATAAATATTGTTAGTAATTTAAACAATTATTGTTTATTAAAAACGGAGAAGTGGCCAATTTAGATATGTTAATAATAAATTCTAACAATTAATCACTCGTTAAATAACCGACACGAGTTCGGACAGAGCTATCGCACGTTATGACGGCCACCGAAAGAGTCAACACGGCAAACGCCGCCCATTAGATGTAGCCGTCGCAGTATAACGATCCGACATTTTCATTTATTTCCAATAATATAGTTGGGAAAACTATAACATAAAAACAGAAAATGAACAAATTACGACACTGATCCATTATACAAAAACCACGAATCCCTATTTAAGCCTTAACAATCGTTCTGTTCGTTTCTGTCCGTGACCTCCTTCGCATGTTCGTATCCAAAGGACATGAATCGAACAAAGGAGCAAAATACCCACGATTTTGCGTGTGAAACACTACAATTGACAGGCGTGACGCGCCGCGCCGACTGCTTCGTAATTACTTGTAAACGAATGGGCACTGTGTACACGAATTATTTCGAATTACCAATTCCAGGACGGCGACGGTTATAGCCTTTCAAGAATCTGTTCTTTAAAATATATTTTAAATTACACTTCATTATCTTATGGTTCATTACATTGCTTTACATATTTAGCTTATTTGTTAAGGTATTATAAAGTGTCACCTTAAGCTTTTCGTGTTACAGCGCGCATCATTTCAAAAGAAGAAATTTCTATGTAGGTTTCCAATGAACACGAAAATAACCCAGTAAGTTGATGAAGTTAAAATCCAGCTATTCAAAGCTTTTTGGCCAATGTTTGCATACGAGCAGCCTATGGATCAGCTTCAATACAAGCACTATCAACACATTGCGTGTTCAATATAATAATATTTTTAGAATATTATTGGAACTACCATTGGAATGTTTGCATGTAAGAGAGTAGCATCTATTCTGGATAGACTTCGCGATACATGTACGATAGTCTTTTCATGAAGCACTGGATATCGGTTGTTGTATAATGATTACGTGATATGTTCTTATTATAATCGGTCGGTCAGTCAGTCAGTCAGTCAGGAAGCCATTTAACATTATGTAGACACTGTGACTATTTATTCGGGCAAAGCTTCGCCTTACAATACGTTTACTTCCATAGCTTAATGTCTTATGGCATTTTGTTGTGGGGGGCCGCAACTGAGGTAGACACCATATTCCTACTACAAAAACGGGCAGTTCGAGCAATCTATGATTTGGGACCTCGTGAATCATTAAAGACTAAGTCTCAGGAATTCGGTATTTTAACTCTGCCCTCTCAATATATTCTTGAGAATTTAATGTACGTCCGAAAAAACTTAGATAATATGGATTTAGTAAAAGACATAATGTAAACAAAAGAAACCATAACAAACTGGTCACTCCATGTTTCAAACTTATTAAGACCAGTAACAGTTTTTTACATAATAGTGTTAGATTTTATAACAAAGTCCCAAAACACATTACCGATTTGCCGGTTCTTCTCGATGACCGGGTTGTTTTCCGAACCGGTGGTAGTTTTGACGTTCATAAGTGCCTTCTCAGGGCCTAAATTGAATAAAGAGTATTTTGATTTAATTAAATTAAATAACTGCGACATAGAAGCGCGTGTAGAAAGCTCTTGTAAATCAACGAAATCTTACCCTTTATATGCCGAACTCCAACCAATGACGTCTCACACCGGGGTGAATAATGATCCAATAGCGTTTGAGGTCATTAGTAACACCCGCGACATAGTCAATAGCGCGGTATTGCAGGTCAATAGTAGCTCCCACGATTATCTCTAATATGGTGCCGCTGGTAATGTTCCGGTGGCGTTGTAGTCTCGCCTCTCGGGTGTGTCGTAGCGGTACCGGACGTAGTCATTAACAGATGTCATGTGAAGTTTCATCTTTATACAACTTTGTTTTATAACATGTATTAATATACTTAATTTTATTTTTTACACTTAGTACCTCTAGTAATGTACTAGAATATAATTTTTTATGGACCCTTGTTGTCTGATAAATAAATAAATAATAATAATATTAATGGCCACCACATCTATATCTATACTAATATTATAAAGCTGAAGAGTTTGTTTGAACGTGCTAATCTCCGGAACTACTGGTGCGATTTGAAAAACTCTTTCGATGTCAGATAGCTCATTTTTTTATTGTAGCTCGGCAAAATGACTGCTCTGTGCATGAGGGTAAGCCCAGGACAATCCAAAAACAATGACGACCATCACTATCCGGTCGCCGCTGTCATGCCGGCTTGCATAAGTATCTCTTCACGTTGTGCTTGCAGGATCACATGTCATAGAAAGGAGGAAACACACTGGCCGGTAGATTGATCCACAGCTTCACAGTACGGCAAAGATAAGACGTTGCGAACTTTTTAATTTACGCCCATATAGGATTTATCGTTAAACTGTGGCTCCGAAGACCAGCGCGCGTGGAGCGGTTATGAAAAGGAGAGGAAGGAATAAAATCGAATAACTCTTCGGAACACTCGCCATGATACAGACGGTAGAGCACGCTCAGTGAGGCATTGTCTCTGCGCAACTGAAGCGGCTCTATGAACTCTGTAATGTATGCATCATTAACAATTCGGACAGCCCGTCTCTGCAAACTGTCCAGGGTATCCACGAGGTACTTTAAAAATAACTTAGGTATTTAACGAAAAAGGGTATTATCACGCTAAGACCAATAGGAGCAGAGCAATCAATGAAGAATGTTTCAAAATCGGGGTTAACGTCCGTTATATTTAAAAATATTTTCAACCTCTACGTACTTTATTCCACGGGAACGAAGTCGCTGACAGAAGCTAGTACATTATAAAGCCACGTCCTAAAACTACAACTTGACTACAGTCCTGAGGGTAGTCATAATAAATTGACTGAGAGAACATAGAGGGTAAACATAAAAAAACAACAAAAAACTATAATTCCATATTATTTTATTTCATTTTACAATTCTTCTTATGTTTTAATATTTCAACAGGAGTCATATAAAGCAGTTCGTTACACACACTGCAATTGAACTCTCGGGCATTAGGTTTGTTTTCCCTCTTCGTTCTGGAAGTTTCTGGTTCCTTCTCGACTGTTCTAGAGGAGCATGTGAACTGCGTATGCTGTAGCCGTTCAACGGGCGACAGACAAACTGACAGTTCACATTTTGGACATGTCCAGGGTATGCTGTAAGTTTCCTGGTAGCTGCTATAACTCCAGTCAGAGTCTACAACACTGAAACACGTTGGCTTGTTTTTAGTTTCATACAGTTCTAATATTGAGCCTAGAATGTTTGTGTTTCTTCGTCATATATCCAGACTAGCTCGTCAGCCTTTAAGAGACACGCTGAAATGGCACTGAAGGAAGATATGGGCATAATCACTACGCCAGCCCACAACGTATTGGCGATTTCAAACCGAGAAATCCACAGTTCTATATATTCCCAGATACAGTGGTATATACACAAACATTTCTCAGGTGCAGATTTCCTCACCATGTTTACCTTCACCGTCAACAAATAGTGTTACCAACTTAAATGTATAGTACGCGAATTCCAAAGAATCCATTGGTATACATGTCGGGGATAGAACTTGCGGGCGTCAAATTGGCATTCCATCGGTCAAACCTTGACCTAGGCTACCATGATTCTATCGCTGGCTAGCTACCACCATCATTATCAAAATCAGCTACCAAGCACCTGTTGGCGTCTTCCGGCAGTTACACTTGAGAACCAGTCCCCATTAAGTTTAGCATGTTACAATCCTGAGTCACATCGTCACTTACTACCATATGAGATTGTAATCAAATGCATTTTTTTTTTAAATGTCATATCAGACAAATGAACATGTTCACCTGATGGTACATGATCACCACCGTCCATAGACACTAACACTAACAACATCAAGGGAGTCAAAAGTGCGTTGCCAGCCTGTGTTTGGGGAAAAGGGCGGGGAGAGGAGAGGGGAAGGAAGTTGGGCCTCCGGCGCTCTCACTGACCGAACGAAACGCAACAATGCAAGCACTGTTACTTCACGTCGGTTTTCTATGAGAGGGTGGTACTACCCCGGTGAAATCAGTAATAGCTTCAACGTGGCTCTACCACCTACAATAAATATATAAAACACTAGCTTTTGCTCGCGGCTTCGCCCGAGTAAATGGATTCGCCTATCACTCTGGATTCTGGATAGAAAGGTCCTATGTCATTTTTTATACCCCTGACAACGAATGCAAAATTAATTTCCTGATGAACGGTTCGATAGATAAGGCCTAAACGGGTGACAAACAAACACATACAGGCAACACAATCTTATGTGTGATTTTTTTCTGAATGTTTAATGTAAATACAATGTACATACATACATTCATCAAAAGTATGGTTTCGTACCTCTCTGCTTTATATAATTGGAAAGTATTTAATTAAAAGAACGTTGGTGACGTCTGGAAATGACGCCCCCCTCTGTACATCCACTAATAATGAATGTAACCATTTATGTATTCTTGTAGGTGGTAGAGCCACGCTGAAGTCGGCTCGCCCGGGGTAGTACCACCCTCTAATAGAAAACCGACGTGAAGTAACAGTGCTTGCATTGTTGTGTTTCGTTAGGTTAGTGAGAACGCTGGAGGCCCACCTCCCTTCTCCTCCCCCCTCCAAATCCTCTCCCTTCCCTCCCTACCCCCTAAACACAGGCTGGCAACGCACTTTAGACTCCCCTGGTGTTAGTGTCTATGGACGGTGGTGGTCACTTAACATCATGTGACCCACCTGTTCGTTTGCCAGCTATGTTTGACGTGTGTCAAGTGTCATACGATGGTACATTTTAGGTGTTTTTAATTACTTTATTATATAGACAGTAAAAATACTTACCAGTTGTATACAACGTTGTCCGTGACATATACGCCACCTTTCTTCTCGTGTGGTTTACATACGAAGCCGTCTTCGAACGGATTCGGATCGATGTTGGGATGCGGCTCTTCGTTTCCATAATAAAGAACCTTCAAATCACCTAGCGACCATACCAAAATAATACATAGATTATTACTTAGTTCGTATGATAAAATTATAAGCATTTCCACAGTATTTATTTAAATATAATGTAAATTATATTTTAAACCTTGTTTAATTTGATAATAGTACCTATTTATTTTATAATACACATTACATGCTAGTCTTGGATTACTGTTTTTTCATTTTTTTTTAAATCAGATTCAGAAATGTTAGCACGATTTTAAATTTCGTTACTTTACGTTTTTGAACTGACTATTTTAGTTTGTCGATTCAGTTAGACGTGGTCCTGGTATGATCTTAATAAAAAAAATTTTTTTTTTCGAACTGACTACGCTATTGACCTAGCAAGGTCTTAACAGCTTCACCAGACTACTAAGACGAGCGCTTAAGGCACTCAGCCGATTTTATTTTGACAACTAGCTCAAGGGTGCACGGCACACCTTGCTTCTTGGGCTGTTGCCTGATTCATGCAATTCGTGACCTATCTGAGCTAGCCTAAGCTTAGCTACATATTCATACTTATATGAGTTATTGAAACATATATGTGTACCAGGCATACATAGCTCAACAGCTCTTATATGTATTTTGTGTTGGATAATTTTTCTAAACTGTTACAGTTCAATAAGGGAATAACAAAATTAAAAACCCTTCCACTTTCATGCGTAAGCATGTGTGCGTGCACGTGTGTGGAGATAATATTTAAAAACTATCATGACATTGATACCGGCAGATGCTACTGTGGTGTCAATATAAGAAACGCCAAACTCCATACTTCGATCTATGCCGAACGATTAGTTACGCTTTGAAATACGTACTGACTACGTGTTTCCATCTGTCGTCTTTTAAATTTGTCCATTAATTACTTTTAATTTACTAATAGAATTTTTAAATTATTTAGTTCTATATTGTTATTAAAGTAACGGACGTTCGCTAGTGGAATATAAGTATAATAAAAACACCATATAAAAACATGTACAAGTTGCAATACACACTTGTAGACTACACACCTGTTTATTAAATAACATAAACAAAAGATCAAGTATAATTTGGAATTAATGCAATAAATATATATCAGGAAACGTGGACATTTATACTCATACGTATGAAGCCATTTTTAGCAGCAGACACATAAAAACACTATTCGATATAGTTACAAATTATTTTTTGAGCTGTGAACGGTCTAACGATTCCCGCGAGAATGATCCCCTTTTTTTTTGCACTACGCTTTTTATAATTATCCTGTTTGGTTAAGTGTACGGGTAGACGAGATCTATGCCTTGACATATAAAGGCTTTAAAAGAAATTTTAATTTACCTGGAAGTAATCGTTTAATAGTATAGTAAACTTCACACGACATGTAGGAACTTATATCGCACGATAAATTGTGTTGCAACTCCTCATAAGGCGCCTTCGAACTAGTTTTCTGCTTTTCTAATTCACCTTCTACAGACTTCACGGGTTTGGCATCTGATATTATGATGTTTCATGAAAAGAGAACAAAGACATTACGAATTAAATGTAATAGTAAAGGAGTCGCAAAGATTAAAAGCGATAGACAAAATAGACATAAATATGTAAAAAAATATGCATTTACGCAAGCCGGCATGACAACGACGAACGACGCAGGAGGTATCTCTCGGTGGTCGCCGTTTTATTTAAATTGTACTGTGCTTACCATCATGCACAGTGCAGTCACTTTGCCGTGATACAATAAAAAACAACATAATTTTTGTTAATAGTTTCGACTTTGATTAATTTAACCTTATCTAAAGATTAGAATAACATTTTCATTCACCATGATTATCTATCGGTTCTAGTCGGGTCATAAATTCTGTTAAAAACTTTTAGTGTAATTTATTATACTGTTTTTGATAATTGTTTAAAAATAATATATGAAATGAAAGGTAATTAAATATACAATACAAATTCACATTATTCAAAATGCCCTCCCCCATTTTGAATACGTGCCCTTAATGGACTCGTCCAGTCATCGATCGCAGCACGCACCACATTCATATCTATCTCTGCTGTTGCTTTAATCAGAAATGTTTGGAGACTCCAAATTCTGATGAGATTTAGCGCAGACTTTCTCCTCCAAATGTTACCACACTTTGTAATCCAGTGGGATTAAATCTGGACTAAGAGGACCAGTTTTCCTGCCCAATGAAGTCAATTACACGGGCGATCAGCCA
>MU161095.1:0-31713 GCA_015888305.1 Antheraea pernyi
TATCCTAAAACAGCTAGAACATGGAACTTGCTAATTCATATAAGGGGTATTATTTTTAATAAATATACATATTAGTATGCAATCTTAATTTAATTAAAAAGACAGGGTGTGTTGTAAATACCACACATTAGAAGTAATACTTTTGTATTACAGAGTAACATTCTAATTAAAAAATACAACTATAAGCCAATGTCACGCGGTGTTCCCAGGCGGTCACATATCTTTGTACTAACCGCCCCCGACGTTGCTTACCTTCGGCGATTGGACGAGAAGCGGTGTTTTCAACACTCTGTTTATCCCCAACTATTGTTCGCCACACAAAAAGGTTGCCGATCAGAATTTCAAAGCCCTTATGAGAAGTTTCACTTCAACAATATCATCTATATAAATTACTACAATATAATCTAAATTAAAAATTAATCTATAGTTATGTACTAATTTTATTGAATGAGCAAAAATATTTATCAAGAACATGAAGATTCTCATAGCAGGGAGAAAAATTTGCGTTCACGTACTGAATACATAATTTCAAATTAACTGTATCATTGGCTGTGTTACACGGCATTCATGATTGGGGTGTTTGAACTCAGATAGGTATGCGGCGGGCAGGATGTTGCAAAAAACGAAAACAACTAATACGGGATGAACAGGATACGACTCGGTTGAGGGAATCGCTATAAAACTAGTCTGGTTTGAGGACTTTGAACTTGCTAGACGCCATTCTTGTTATTAATAGTTTGCAGCTGGTGAAAGATCGTCCTCAAAATTTATTTAACCATATCGATATTTTAATTTTATGAATTTATAATATTAAAATTATTATTAATTTATTACATTAATTATTTAAATTGACATTGACATGTAATTTTATTTGCATTTATTTTTCTATTATAGTTTTCATATTTTATATTATTATATTGGTTTATTGTATTTAATATTGTATTATTATTACTGAGAAAACTATGAACCCACGAATCCTGAAAAAAAAAACCGAAAATGCAGTCCTCGGGAATAGTCTAAAGTTGGCTAGTTTTCTGTTACATATAAATATACATAATCTTGAAGAACTTCCTTTTCAACCGGAACGGTGGTGCCGCTCAAGCAGACACTATAAATAGCCTACCAAAGCTAAAGCGTACAGAAAAGTTGTAAGGTTCAAAGATCCCATCAGACTCCGTAACTATATAATAATAATCCTAAATACAATGGTACAACAAAATAATCCCAAGAAGGGTTGATGTCACGCAGGCGGCCGATCGTAAAAATTAAGCCAAATCATATACCACAACATGACAAACATGTTGAATAATCCCAAGGAGGGTTGATGTCAGGCAGGCGGCCGATCGTAAAAATTAAGCCAAATCATATACCACAACATGACAAACATGTTTACCGACCCTACTTATGTGGGATAAGGGTAAGAAGAAGAAGAATCCATACTTTAATTTTAATCTTTGTGGTATAATTAAAACAATCATGTCATATTTTACTTTAACAAATTTCTTTTTTTTTCAATTTATTTTCGAATAATATATATATCATTACATAGTATAAAACAGAGTACTCTGCCACGTCTGTCTGTTCGCGATAAACTCAAAAAGATTTTCACCAGTAAATAGAGTGATTCTTGAAGAAGGTTTAGGTACTTATTTGTCAACGTATTTTATTATCACGCCGGGACAACGTTCGCTGGGTCCGCTAGGAAATAATAAACATGGGATTTTTTGGAGGGACTTGGAATGTCATGGAGTTGATTTTATATTTTATTCATAATTTTGTACGTATTGTTCTTTTTCTATTCTTTTTCGTATTCTATATTTTGTAATATTGGCGGTGTTTTACGTTATATAATTATGTGCACCAGTGGAGTTCTATCTTGACACAAAAACTTCTTGGAAAGTTCTAACAAGAGGGTTACAATTTTATTAGAACATTGAAATGATCGCAAGAAGTTTTTAATATCATTATCTACTCAATAATGGCAGTAAGGCAATTTAGCAATTTTAGCAAAAACTAGAAGATTGGTTGCTAATATTTTTTTTTTCTCGAACTGACTACGCTATTGACCCGGCAGGGTCTTCACAGCTTCACCGGACTAAAAACACTGTTTCCGCCCGGGATCGAACCAGGGACCTTGTGCGTGTGAAGCACACGTGATAACCGCTACACTACGGAAACTAAATTTTTTTTTGTGTAATCGTTAAACAGGGCTACTGTTTAAGGGCTTGACAAATGTTATCGCGAAATAATCTGTAAGCGTTTTCAGATGCATAGTTCTGTAGTACCTACATTATTTTTATAATCTTTTGGCATAATAATGTTTAGCCAACGTTATCAATGTATAGTAAGCGCTGGAAAACACGACGCCATTATAATACATCACCTTCTATTTTCTTTACATAAATACAATGGATATTTAAACAAAACAAAAAAAGGTTATTGGAAACTGTATCAAAATCCGTTGCCTAGGTTTCGAAAGACGAAGGAAGGGCACAAATACATACAAAAACAGTCGTAGTCCGGTGAAGCTGTTAAGACGTTGCTAGGTCAATAGCGTAGTCAGTTCGAAAAAAAAAACATACAAAAACAACTTTGTTTTATATTTATTGGTTATAGTTATTTAGTTCTCAAAAAATTTCGGGAACATTAATACGAATCTACTTCAGGGCCGTTTTCGTAACATAAAATAGGACAAAATGAATAAACTTGGCAAAAATGCTTCAATAACTTTATTATTTGACGATTCCATCAAAATGATATAATCAAGGGCCTTGTTGTTTTGTAAATTTCACATGCATTTATGTCATTTGTAACTACTAAGTTGAGTTTTTGGCGGAACCTTAGTCTGTTATGCAGTGGATTTTATATTTTATTTATAATCTTATCGTGTTGTTTGATATATAAATTTCTTTTGTACGTGTGTATGTCACTGAACTCCTCCTAAACGGCTGGACCGATTTTGATGAAATTTTGTGAGCGTATTCCAGTGAATCCGAGAATGGTTTAGATTCACTATTGGAACCGGTAGGTGGAGCTGCGGTTGAATTTTAGATTTTTTTAAATTATCAAGGTAGGATAACGTCGGTGCGTCCCGCTAGTATTTTATAATATTGGTGATGTTTTATGTAATATTGTTCGATCATTATACGCAAGTGAAGTGGATGGGAAATACTACCACGGAGCATGAATTCTGAGATGCCACAATGCCCTGGAAACTTCTAACAAAGGAGCCACCATCTTCTTGAAACATTAGGGTTATTACAAAACACTTGTAGTCCGGTGAAGCTGTTAAGACTTTGCTAGGTCAAAAGCATAGTTACTTCGAAAAAAAAAAAAAACATTTGTAATATTATTACCTATTCGACAATGGCAGTAAGAACCTGTAAGATTAAATCCTTACTAATGTTATAAATGCGAAAATAACTCTGTCTGTCTGTCGCGCGCCAAAACTACTAAACCGATTTAAATTAAATGGCACGCAGATAGCCTAGAGCCTGAGAAAGGAGAAAGGCTATCTTTTAATGCGAAAAAAGGGTTGCAAGGGGTTGAACGGGGGTTGAAAAGTTGTATGGAAATATATTTTTGATATGACATTCAAGTTTATAAAAATTTTACCCTCAAGGGTGTAAAATAACAAAAATTTTACCCTCAAGGGTGTAAAATAACAATAGAAAATAGGGGATGAAAGTTTGTATGTTTGTAAGAAATAAGTAAGTTTCCGCTCCGATTTCAAAAATTATTTCAGTGTTAGATAGCTCATTTATCTAGAAAGATTAATGAAGATTAAAGACCAATAGGAGTGGAGCACCATTGAAGAATGATTCAAAATCGTTTATTTTTATCACGCTTTATTAGCTTCACCTGTATGTATGTATGTAACCGACCCCTTTGAGCTCGATTATGTCCTACTTTGAACGATCAGATTTCATTCAAACTTTGCACACCTGTCAAAGGTCGATGACAATGCAATAATCCGAAAAAAAAGTAAATAATAGTTTAAAAAAACTAAAAAACACTCTTACATTTTACAAAAATATACATTTATTTCTAATTTACACTATTCTTAATCCAAATTTATTAAATTGTATTTTCGGTTTTTTAGTTGGTTAGTTTTTATGAAAACGTGTTTTTTTAAACTATTATTTTTATTTTTCACAGCTTCCGCTGCGTTTTAATAAACCCAAAGTCAATACACGCGGACGAAGTTTACCGTACCGTCAACTTTACCGTCGGTGTGGTATCATATTTAGCACCTGCCTAATAACTAAGTTCGCTATTATATGATGTAATTTGATGATCAAGAACACGATTTAAAAATTCAATACGTGATCAATACGAATGAAGTCATGCGCGGTCAACAGAGATTCAAGGAAATAATCAAGGAAAAAATAATCATGGCAGCTCGTGTTTGTAACGTAATTTAAACATAAAGAATTACCGACATCATCAATTTAACCATTTTAAGGATTATAAATATCACGAGCGTGCAGATATATTAGTAAAATATTTAAAATAGTGACGAAAGGTCAGAAAAGTTGTATTAAAACCCATTAAAATGAGAACAACAATTTAATTCAAAATCGATATATATATATATATATATTAAATTATCTGTTACTATGTTATATAATAACGTTATTTTCAGTCGATTCGCGTCAGTTTGCGATAACCTCAAACACTACTGAACGGATTTTCACCAGTAGATAGAGTGATTCATGAGGCAGGTTAAGGTATATAATTCGTCAAGGTTCTTTTTATTATCATGGCGGGATAGCGTCCTCTGGGCCGGCTAGTATATTATAAACGCGAAAGTGAGTTTGTGCGTTTCATGATTGAACTACTCAATTAATCATCATGAAATTTTGCTTACACGTTGTCAGGAGTAAAGAAAACACACCCCGCTTTCGCCATTGCCTCGTTCGTTATTCAGCAGGGTGCACCACGTGCAGGTGAGGTTGGCTTGAGTGTCTCAAGTGTTAGATGTTATTCGACACCCCTTACACCCCAAAAATATTCTAGTAGTACCACTGTACGAATATACTCGCCCGTTTCGTTGCGCATAAAAAAAAAAATCTAAAAAAAACATAGCAAAGAATCAATGGAATTCCAAAGATAAGTGCCTAGAACCAATCTTATATTTGTGTATATTTTATAACTTGTGAATTAGATATCACACGTCTATAAGTAAGTATAAGTTATATTATAAATTAAGTAAATAAGTAACAGGATCTTATATATAAAAATAAGGTTTGTCTTCGGAATGTATCCGAATTTGTAAAGTTGGAGTTTTTGGCGGGATCTTGGAAAAGCTAGAATAAAAAGGGTTTAACAGTATAAGCATCAGATGCTTTTTTTGACCAGTACATTTGCTGTTAAGTGAGAATGTTACTGAAAATTGTAAGGCACTAAGCTGAAAATTCCATTTGTGTGTCTAAATAACTTGAAGATGCTAGCCAATTAAGCCTACACCAACAACTCAATATCGTTGGTAGCAATTTAACCCAAACCGAGTTGGCGATGCATTTGAGGATGCTACTAAATCTTAGCTCAGTAATTCAATTCCGTCTTTTAATACTTAAGCCACTGTAACTGCACATAATACTCTTGTCTCACTCTCATTATGTTATTGAACTACTTTAGAGCCTATAATAGAATCTTCAATTGGTCTTTTTTTTTATGCGATACAATTTCAACACGTATTTTTGACGTCATTAAAAATATGTTTTTTTAAATTGAAACTTGTAATGCGACTTCCAAAAAGGTTGCATTAAACTTTAACGCTACCATGGAGGAGGTATGAAAGCACTGTTGCGTTAAACGTTCAACGCTCCTGGGGTATATAGTAAAGAGACAGAGCGCGAAAAATAATCAAACATTTCGATTCTACTTTAGTTATCATAATCCCATTGTAAATGTTATAGATTTGGATATTTTTCCACTCGAAAGTGATAATTAAAAGATGCGATCAATTGTGAATTGTAAGCAATGTTAATAAAGTTTGTCGTAAAGAAACAACGTGTTTTCACTAAAAATCAATTTCTACCCCTTCTTATTTTCAGTTCCACATTACGAAGTTTCATTTCTTCCGTGCGGAGGGACTCATTATTTTTTTTATCTCTGTTCATAAGAATATTATCTGTTGTTGACAGAGGGTGGCGGGTGCAAAGTGGGAACGCGCGGCGCGTAGCCAAAGCGCGCGCGGCAGGTGACCGGCAGTTTTCGCGGCTCATGTGGGCGGCAGGAGCTTGCTGCTCGCGCCAGGCAGGTCTGTACCACTTTTCAAACCTTTCCTATACTTACCCAATGACATTGCTGTATTTATACAATACAGACATAATAAGATCATCTATTTAAATAGCTTTTGTTATATTAAATTGGTTGTTCGAGACCTACTTTAATTTAATTTAAAATATAGCTACACGTATTGTACTTTGATACAGTAGTTATCTATACCACAAATATAATAGAATAGATTTGATATTTTGTTTGTAATGAATTAAAAATCGTGGTGTTCTCCATTGCTTTGGTTGGTGAAGTGTTCATTCGATGTCTGCAAGTGCGAACCTCGATATGTACTGACGGACTTTTTGGAATTCGTGTATATTTAGGCATTTAAATTAATAACACTATCGGTTGTAATGAAGTAAAACATGGTAAGGAAACCTGGAGCCTGAGTAATATTTTTTTTGTTTATAGTAGCACGGCATAATGACTGCCATGTGCCTGATGGTAAGCACAGTACAATCCAAAAACAATGGCGACCACCGAGTGACACAATATCCATCGCCGGTCGCCGCTGTCATGCCGGCCTGCGAAATGCTGGCTATGCACAGGCTGATCCCGAAACGCGACCCGCAGAAGCGAATCACTATGACGGGCTTTTTCGCCATATACATGGTGGTTGCGACCAAGTCAGGCTGTAGAACCCTACCACCCCGCTTTCGCCATTGCCTCGTTCGTTATTCAGCAGGGTGCACCACGTGCAGGTGAGGTTGGCTTGAGTGTCTCAAGTGTTAGATGTTATTCGACACCCCTTACACCCCAAAAATATTCTAGTAGTACCACTGTACGAATATACTCGCCCGTTTCGTTGCGCATAAAAAAAAAAATCTAAAAAAAACATAGCAAAGAATCAATGGAATTCCAAAGATAAGTGCCTAGAACCAATCTTATATTTGTGTATATTTTATAACTTGTGAATTAGATATCTTACAGTAATAATTTACTGTTTAACGAACTCTTGAAGATGTTCTGAAAAGATATATTATAATATATCAAGGAGTGTTTTAATTTATTGTTTCCTAATTAGATATGTTTGAAGTTGTTTGAAGGTCGACGCGATATGGATTTCTTGCGTATTTTTAACCAATTGTTTGAATTAAACAAATAACAAAATTACAACCCTCCCCTTTACTTCGTTTGCATGTACAATATATTCCAAAGCAAATGTAGTCTATGCCCTTCTCTAAGTTAGTTTGGGTAGCTGTATTCCAAATTTCATTGCGCTTGTTGCAGAGTTATTCGTTGAAAGCAAGCAAACAAATAAATATAGAAAATGTATTTATTTTCGCATTTGCAATATTGTAATCCTAACTAATATTCTAATTGCGGAGGTGAATTTGTTTATTGTAGATTATCATGAAATACTGCATACACATTTTCTGATGTAGGTACAGAAAAGGACAATTGGTACCTATTATTCAGAATAAAAAATTCTTCCCGGGCGATATCCCGAGCAAATGTTACTTTTATTATATAATTCATATAAAACCTAGTACATGTTTTCGTTTATTTAATATCTCTAACAAGTTCTGTCAACTACAATCAGCAACGAAACATTATTAACAACTTCTCTCGCTTATGATGTGCATAATGGCTCCCTTATGCACAAAAATTTGTTTCCGAGCCATATCAAACATAATGCGAGCGATGTCCCGAGAAAATGATACTTTTATTATATAATTAATATAAAACTTATTATATGTTTTTGTTTATTCAATATCTCTAACAAGTTCTGTCTGTCTCAACTACAATCAGCAACAAAACGTTATTAATAACTTCTCTCGCTTATGATGTGCATAATGGCTCGCTTATGCATAAAGATATTCTGTTGAATTTAATTTTGTTTATGTTCTTATGGAGGAAAAAAATCATGTTGTTGCATGTTTATCTTAGTAATGTATCTTCACTTTTGGTTTAAGTGTTAAAAACCTCTTTGTATTTTGTAGGTATTTTATATTTAAAAGAATATGTACACATATTCTATGTCAGTAAGTAATATTAAAAGAGGCTATCAAAGTAAAGGCATACACTTCAGCAAATCTATTATTTAATTTATAATTGAGTGTAAATCTTCTAATCTAATGACAATAAACCGAAGCCGAAATTACAATCCTGTATATACTAAGATTATCTGACCCTTGCGTAATTCGTTCGGCGGTAAACATTTATAAAAAAATTACTTCCTGTGAGTTAAATATAAAAGTTAGACATATGCTGTCGTTGACTTTTCTGTACGCATTATCTACAACTTTTTTCTAGAACTCAATCATATATTTCTCATCGTTAAGGCAACGTTCGTAAGAAACGTTTTTGTTCGACCGTTTTTTCTCCGACTAGCACAAAAAAATTAGACCACTATAACATTTTTCGAGTTAATATATAGAATATGATACTCACAGTAATGTGGCTTTTAATCGGTTTAGTCGTTGCTTTTTTTTTAACGTGGGAAATCCCTAATGGATACGCCACCCTCCCGGGGTAGAGGGAGGGTGGGTTATGTCCGACTCGCACGGACTAAAACCCCATGGTGTACCGACAGACCGTTATTGAGATTACCCCTACAACCTCACAAATTCCACCTCTTTATAATATTAGTATTGACTAAATATTAATACAAAATAGGAAATACATATTTAAATAAAAAATCATAAGTAAAATAATGATGATATGTTTTGTGGTCCTAAAAATAATTTCAATGTCTACAATTGTGGCTTTGAATTTTGCACTTGCAGGTAAACTTTTAATAAAATGAGAGACGAGCTGGCCTCCATCTTACCATCGTATTGTTTTCAGTTGCGAAATCCGCCTTCATGATCATTTAGCAATATAAAACTAATTGTTAGTTACGAATAATCTGGTGACATTCTAAAATCTTGCATTTAGGTTAAAACAATCGTAACAGGTTTGTGTTAAGATGGTACTGTTAAGAAATTTATAAACTATTAAGTTAAACATATTCGGTGTTATTACAACCCGATATACACGTATTCATTTGTGAATCATGCAATTTCGATTGTATGGTTCATAAATGTATATATGTATGAATAGCTTAGAATAGATAGCTAGGTCAGACGCGACTTTTTCCAGGTAACAGCCCAAGCCGAGGTGTGCGTGCACCCTTGTGTATGTTACCTAAAACCCAAATCGGTTGAGTGTCTTAAGCGCCAACAGTCCGGTGAAGCTGTGAAGACCCTGCCAGGTCAATAGCGTAGTCAGTTCGAGAAAAAAAAAGGTGTTATTACAAAAAAGTTAAATACTTATTGAACCCTGGCTTTAAAAAGGTTTCATATTAAACGCACTGCGGTCGCTGAATGTTCGCCATCTTGTTCTTTTGTCTCGCTTTGGTTACGTTAGATTAGACTTGTGAAAAAGGATAACGCGAATTTGCTTCGGGCGAACGCGGTGCATTTATTAGGAAACTTTTTTAAACCAAGTATTTAACTTTTTTGTAATAACACGGATTAAGTTATTAAAACCTAAGTTGGCACACCTAAGTTATAAAACTTGATATAAATCGTCGATATTTTTATGGCACTTATTTTACTATAGCTCGGTATTAGGCGTCGTTAATATTTGCAGTAAATATTTTTCAATTAAAATAAAATCAATAACACTAATAGGAAATCAACGTGACGAAAATACAAATATCAGAAAATCAAGGTTTCGATCATAGTTGGATTGTAAATATCTTATTGTTTGGACTCGAGTACTTGCTTATTATGGATTAATTACTGCATTATTTATGCAAATAATTATTTCCTTTTCATGGTTCCGTTCACAGAGAAGGAACCTTATGCGTAAACGTATATGGGCTATATCTTTTTTTTAATGTCATAAGTGGCAAACGAACAGTTGGGTCACCTGATGTGAAGTGATGACCACCATCCATGGACACTTACAACACCAGAGGAGTCGCAAGTGCGTTGTCACCCTTTGGGGAGAAGGGTTGGGGGAGGGAGGGAGTGGGGGAATGGTTAGGGGAGGTAGGGAGGGAGAGGTGAGGGTAGGTGGGCCTCCGGCGCTCTCACTGACCGAACGAAACGCAACAATGCAAGTACTGTTACTTCACGTCGGTTTTCTATGTGAGGGTGGTACTACCCCGCACGAGCCGACCCATTCATGCTAAAACCAGTAATAGTTTCAACGTGGCTCTACCACAATTAAAACCATATCTTTTCAAGCGTAAATTTCCCGATTGACATACAAAATGTGAAGGATACCCTGGACATATCAAGAAATAATACATTTTATTTTATGTTTTACTCTATTATAAAGGCGCGAAAAGCATAAGTCGTGTTCACACTCGATGTAATTCAATGAAACAAGATTTTTTTTTACCAAGCATGGTATAATACAAGTATATTGTGTTGCGGTACGACACAGAGAGACCCTTCTCGTTTACCGATTTTTCTACAGACAATGTCCGAAAGTAGGTACTTATATTAAAAAGAAAAAAGGTTTTATTGCATCTTGACATTTTATTATTAGTAAATATGTATTATTAATAAATAATTTTATTTAGTCATCTGCTCATGGGAAATTGAATTCGATTCTTTTACTGAATGTAAAATCTCTTCCTTTAGAATGCAGCTTTGATGGTGGCTAAATATTACGGCGTTGGAAGTTTTAAAAACGAATAAAATACATACGTCTGAAATATCTATTAGCATAATGACTAGAACATTTACTTTTTGTACTGCAAATATCAAATTCGGCCTTGGCTGGAACAAAGTTTAAAGACAAATTTAAGAATTTTGTTTGTTCCAATTCTTTGCCAGATATATATATAGGTGTCTTGCTATATCAAGTAGCACACTTTAGCCTAAGTGTTTGTTTGAGGTAATGAGTAAACAAACCTACATGTAGATATGTCTATTTTTAACTTTAAGCATCAGGCATAACCATTATGATACAGTACCCAGTTTTTGATTTAGCACTTCAGAGAGAAGACCGAGATAGTCGGTTAAATTCGACTTCCTATAGTGTTATCTTTATCTATCGCAGTCATTGCGCTGTGCGATAGAGAGCACGTATTACGAAACTGAAGCAAGCAATCTTAGCCGGACGTCTTACTCTACTCCCCGACAAGCTTAATCAATGTCTAGTACATTATAATATTAGCACATTATAATATCTAAATACTAGCAGCCGCCTGCAACTTCGTCCGTATTTGTATGCCTATAAATGATTATATTTACACGGAAAACTAAATATTTTTTCTAAAATAAAAGTAGACAAATTACACCTTATAAAATCAACCATCTGGCAATGAAAGTCCCGTGAAAATAGATGTGATCGTTTCGGAGATTAGCTGAGATAAAGCAACAGATAGACAAATATATTAAAATTGTTTATTTTTCGCTATAAGTATACCTGAACATTTGTGTAATAAAAAGTATTTTCTTGACATTACAACAGACCCGTCAATTTTATTTCCATGTCTATACACCTATCTATATCGGTCAACATATTTTTATGGTTTATTTAGATACAAACTGCTGCTCACGACTCCGTTCTAGTGAAAATGGTTCAGTTGTTTTATGGGAACTGTGTTCTCTACCTGGTTATTGTTGAATACCTTATACAATAGAACCTCGATAAGTTAAAGTACAAGGGAAACACAAAATATTTTAAGTTATAGAGGTTTTAAGTTATCAAGGGTCTATGTTAGGGATAGGTTAATATAGAGGTAAGTATGTACATATGAATGTATGTACCTTTGTTCCTATTTTTACTCGAATGCGTCAGAAGGATTGGTTCAATAAAATACAGAAATTTAAATAATCATATTTAATTATTCACATTGCACATTGCAGGTTTAGTCCACTTAAAAAAGTCTGAGATTTTCTTTTGTTTTAAACAATTCACAGTTTCTAAATCGATTTGATTTTCAATGACAAATAGAGAGAAGAATACATTATCTTTTATGTTGTTACATTTCTCTATAAATGATCGTACAGTTGTTAAACCTCTTTTTGCTTCGTTGATTGATACGCTTGTAGATGGCGTTTGTGGCTCGTCGTTAAAATCATCGTCTTTTTCACTTTCAATGTAGTTGTTTATACTGATTCCAATATTTCTTCCTCTGTTAACGTCCCTACTGTGCCTACTTCATCATCGCAAGTAACAAAGTCTTCAAAAGTAATGTTTGACCGAGACATGTGCTTATTCCTTTCTTCAAATTCCATCGTTCAAAATGGCTCATTGACAAACAATTTTATGTTATAGAGGTTGTGGAAACATTTCTTTAAGTAACTGAGGGCCAATAAAGAGATTACTTATTTAAGTTAAAGAGGTTGCGTATTTTAAGTTATAGAGGTTTTGGGCTCTGATGGGAAGGGAACATATTATTTTTTGAAGTTATAGAGGTTTTTAAGTTACCGAGGTTTGAGTTATCGAGGTTCTACTGTATTTATCATTTTGTCATAAACCTTATTTTTCTGGTTATTTTTGTCATTGCTGTTCATCTGCTAAGAAAAGGGTAATATGTAGTATGAACACTCTTAAATCTGTTAATTAAAATATTATAGTGGACGCTACTCTGCACTTCCGCCTGGAACTACCATAATATTTATGGATGGCTTCTATAATATTTAATGATGGATCTCCGCAAAGTAACGCCTTCTTCAATCAGATATCTAAGAAAATATTATTGTACTAATAAATAACTTTAAACGTATATATATGTTACGTATGTATGATGACTTCTGCTTCACCTTAGAGCCTATCTATTTAGTTTAAAAATCTTATAACAGTATATTTTTTTATTTTGCAGAATAATGCCACGATTCAAGACAATATTGGTGACCGGAGGCGCCGGTTACATCGGCAGTCATTGCGTAGTAGATTTATTAGAGGCAGGTCACGAAGTGATCGCCATCGACAACTTCGCCAACTCAGTTGAACACGACGATGGATCACCTGCTTTACAGAGAGCTGAAGAGATTACAGGAAAAAAGATAACTTTCTACAAAGCTGATTTATTGGATAAACCACAGATCAAAGACATTTTTGATAAGGTATTTTATTTATAAACTAGTCGATACCGGTTGGTGATAAAGGGAAAGAACAGAAACACCACACGGGTTGCTTTTCCACGGCAAGAAAACGCATCGCCATTAAAAATATTGATCGAAATTTATCCAGTAGTTTTTGAGTGAAGCGCGCTACAATGGCAGTACCCTATCATTTTATTTACTTAGATTTGATCAGTTAAATATATAAAAGACATTGAACTCCATCAAGTGATCTACTGTCACCATTTTGGTGTGTAAATATTTGGATTGCAAATTTTTAAAGTTTACTTACGTACTTATATAACGCCTTATATATCACCTTGAAAACGAAAACATCAATAACTTAAAAGATAATTTCTTTAATATAATATTCGTATACCTACTATGTTATATGTATATTTTATCATTTTCCGATTGTAACCGTTTTACTTACATTTGTGTTTTCATGTGAAGACATTTATAAATACATGTAAATACGAGTTCCCTATATTACAAACACCTTTATTTTCTATATTTAAATATCAAGCAGAAAATTCATTCCATTATTAAAAATATTTTAACCGACGTCAAAAAAGCAGGTTATATGTTCGGCTGTATGTTTTTTTAATATACATATGTTTATCAAACTTCGTCAATTACGAACCGATTTAATGATTCTGTTTTTATTTAAATCAGTTATAGACAGGGTTGGACGCATTTAAATGTGAAGAAAATATTCTAAAAAAAGCGGTAAAATAGCGCTAATTCTATTTTCACCCTCTTCTTATTTACGTATATTCAGCGATGTTTTCGCCAGTTTACTACCGATTTCAATTATTATTCATTTTATTTCTATTGTTTTTACTCGAGCGTGTTCACATTAAAAATTTTCTTCGTAGCATCCAGTAGACTGTGTGATCCATTTCGCGGCACTAAAAGCAGTTGGAGAGTCAATGCAACAGCCTTTGTTGTATTATCAAAACAATTTACTCGGAATGCTTAATCTATTAGAGGTACGTGCTATTGTTTATTGAATACAATTAATTTAAATATAATACGTCAGGATGAAGCGATGTTTAATATTTGTTACTTCGAATTAAAGACATATCGATAAAATGATAAAAATCGCAGTAGATAACAACGTTATCGGATTAATTTGTATACACAAGGAAATTTGATAAAATTGTTCGGATTTTGCTTTATTGTACTATCGTATATCAAACGGAGTAAAAGGCCACTGATATATGTCCGTGATTTGACTGAGATTATGTGCCCTAGAACGTGATACCGGAACATGACTTTCAGCCGAAACCGAATGTTGGCTAACTTTGTAATTTCGGCCATAGACATAACCAAAATATATGTAGATACATAAATCAAAATTTAGTTAATCTTTTATACTCTGACATATAGTATTTTAATAGTTTATTCGCCTATATTAAATTGTTTTATTTTTTGTATACCTTGTAAGTCTTAGCTTTTGATCATAATCACCTGATTTTAAATAACAATATGGTCTAAGATGGTAAACACGGTAAATCTAGAGGGAACTGTCTTTCAAGCACACGGCCGTAGCTAGGACGGGGGCATTGTGGAGCAATGCCCTACCTTAAAAATACCAAAAACTAAGTTCATAGTTTGAGATTTTTAAAAAAATGTAGCGATAAGTATCTAACCTTTTTCAAACATACCACAGTTTGTGACATACAAGAGCAGATCAATTATGATATTTTTTTACTTCTACCCTACCTGTAACCAATGCCACAGCTGCCGGAATACGGCAACAAGTGAAGATTTTGCTCGCGGATTCGCTCGCGTTAATACTTTTGAATATAAAATACAGTTTATCTATTACAATAATGTATGGTGTAATAATGTAGTGTATGGTGGTAGAGCCACGTTGAAACTATTACTGGTTTCAGCTTGAATGGGTCGGCTCGTCCGGGGTAGTACCACCCTCTCATAGAAAACCGACGTGGAGTAACAGTGCTTGCATTGTTGCGTTTCGCTCGGTCAGCGAGAGCGCCGGAGTCCCACCTCCCATCCCCTCTCCTCTTCCTCCCCTAATTCCTTCCCCCAAAGGGTGGCAACGCTCTTGCGCCTCCTCTGGTGTTGTTAGTGTCCATGGACGGTGGAGATCACTTAACAGCAGGTGACCCACCTGTTCGTTTGCCACTTATGACATAAAAAAAAAAACAACCAAAAAATCCAATTTTTATTTTAATAATAGTAGCATAGACTAATAACTCGTATTCAGAGAAGATAAAATATTCCTAATTAGTAATAAATTGAAATGACACTTTATATAATGAACACAAATGGAAATTGCTTTTTAAATACATTTTTAGATTATATTGAAATGTGATAATAAATCTACAAATTTTCTCACGTCGGTATACCTATTGCCCGTTTAATGTTTTTTTTATGTCATGGCAGGCAAACGAACAGGTGGGTCACTTGATGTTAAGTGACCACCACCGTTAATAGACACTAACAATACCAGGGGAGTTGAAAGGAGGGAGGAGGGAAAGGTGAGGGGAGGGGAAGGGAGGTGTCCTCCGGCGCTCTCACTGACCGAACGAAACGCCACAATGCAAGCACTGTTACTTCACGTCGGTTTTATATGAGAGGGTGGTACTACCCCGGGCGAGTCGAGTCGGCGAGCAAGTTTTCAGATTCCTATTATAATATTTTAACTTAGTTTTGTATCGAACTATTGACTATAATGTGCAAGCCCTAACTTAAAGCAATTTGATTGATAAGGACTGTACTCTTGTATATTGCAGGTAATGCGATCCCACAACTGCTACCAAATGGTATTTTCGTCTTCCTGCACTGTGTACGGAGAACCAGACCACTTGCCTATCACAGAGACCCATCCTACTGGCAATATTACAAACGTGTACGGAAGAACTAAATATTTCATAGAGGAGATGTTAAAAGATCTCAGCGCTGCGGATAAGGTTTGTTATCGATAACCACATTGTGTTTTGAGTATCGTTATTTATAAATATTTTTTGGGGTGTAAGGGGTGTCGAATAACATCACAAGACTTGAGACACCCAAGCCAACCTCACCTGCACGTGGTGCACTCTGTTGAATAACGAACGAGGCAATGGCGATAGCGGGATGGTAAGATTTCACAGCCTGACTGGGTCGCAACCACCATGTATATGGCGAAAAAGCCCGTCATAGTGATACGCTTCTGCGGGTCGCGTTTCGGGATCAGCCTGTGCATATCCGGCTTTTCGTAGGCCGGCATGACAGCGGCAACCGGCGATGGATAGTGTCACTCGGTGGTCGCCATTATTTTTGGATTGTACAGCGCTTACCATCACGCATAGTGCAGGTTAGCTAATTTTTTTTTCTGTTTTATATTGAAGCCTTACAAAATAAATATGTATTACTTTTCAATTTCAAGAGCAAGTTATCATCAATATATTTGCAGTATGACCAACTAAAAATATTACTTTAATCTATTTCATCCATAAAGTGATTTTAATATGAACTATTGTAGTTTATGTTGTGGATTGTTCTGGAAACATTTTACCAAACAACTATGCGCATCGTCGAATACATTCTTAAAAATTGAAATAACAATTCCGTAAAATATAAATGATACTTTATAAACTAATCAACATACAGCGTCTTTTATAATAATCAGTATAAGATTCTGTCAATATTTTATCACTCCAAAATACCTGAAGTATATTAAAATATAAGAAAAGTATTTTATACATAGGTGTATGAAGGTGGTAGAGCCACGCTGTAGCTATTACTAGTTTCAGCATGAATGGGGCGGCTCGGCCGAGGGAGAGGTCGGCTCGCCCGAGGTAGTACCACCCTCTCACAGAACACCGACGTGAAGTAACAGTGCTTGCATTGTTGCGTTTCGTTCGGTCAGTGAGAGCGCCGGAGGCCCACCTCCTTTCCCTTCCCCTTTCGCTCCCCGATATACAAGCTGACAACGCGCTTGCGACTCCACTGGTGTTGCTAGTGTCTATGGACGCTGGTGATCACTTGACAACAGGTGACGCACACGTTCGTTTGCCTAATTTTGAAATAAACAAAAAAAGAAAAAGAGATCTAACTGGCTACCCTATTGGTCTAGGAAGGCCTTAACAGCTTCACCGGACTACAAAGGAGTAGGTGTATCTTGTTCCCAGTCTAATTAAAATGACTAGTATCATATTAGGGTTTTCGTTTCAACTCTTTAATAAAGCTAAAACAAAATTAAATACATTTGATGATATTCAACTTTTACTAAAATAACATCTGTAACCTAAATATCTAGTCGCTTCCGTGACACGTTAAGAAGATTCATTTTTCGCCACATGCTATTATTAAGATCGATATTATTGGTAACAGGTTATACTGGTCTACTGTTACGAATGTCAAGGTTCATAATTTCCGTAACGTTGACATAAATTTTACGAATGTAGTATAATAGATGTGAATAAATTACAAGTGATATTTATTATAATCCATTTTAACATATAGAACTGCTAAAATGATGAATTTATTTCTACGATTCGGTACTTGTACTGAAGATATTTAGTTAAGTGGGAAATATCTTTATATATATAATTCTTCTGTACGTATGTGTGTCTGAACTCCTAAACGGTTGGACCAATTTTGATGATGTTGTAAGTGTATTCCTAACATGACATTTCATTCAAATAACATTTCTGTCAGTTGTGATAAAGTTATAGATCTGTAAATATATTCACAGTACTGTAAAAGCGCATTTCGGACCACCAAATTACCTATGTTAGACACAAAAAAAAATATTCTAGTCCGCTTAGTTGTCTATGTATTCCAATTATTAGACGAAATTACATCACGGCTTAATTTGCATGGATACTTTTTGAAAAAGTTCCTGAGTGGCCAGAATCAGCTTGGATTATGTTTCATCTACTCTGCAGCACAATCATTACGCAATTAATCTCAGAAGAACACGATTCTTTTTTTTTTAGAAATGGAACATCATATCCCTTCGATACTTTAACCCTGTGGGTGCTCATCCATCTGGAATCATCGGAGAGGACCCCACTAAAGAGTTTACAAACCTCATGCCATTCATGGCGCAAGTAGCCTTAGGCAAGAAGCCGGTGTTGACAGTCTTCGGAAGTGACTATAATACACCTGACGGCACAGGTAATAAATAATAACGCATGTTCAATAAAAACTTATTACTCGAGCAATTACTATGGGCTGGGCCTAGCGCCATAGACAGTAGTAGTAATAATAGTCGTCCAATAGGACAAGCGAAGGAATTAATCCATACTACCAATTCTAAAGTTGTCAATATAGGTAGTTCTTATGTATCCTTTAACCAATTTTCTTCCATGTCCAAGTTAATATAAAGGCATAAGCGACAAATCTTCTGTATAATATTTCGTACATATTCTTTTACCCATCTTTTTATCTTAATCTCTTTGTTAATAGTAGCATACCATCTTCTTTGTCTCAATTATTTCGTTTCTCTCAACCAGAGTGTTTGTTAATTTTTTTGTCGTTAAATTGTCGAGTAATTAATTCAATGTCCAGCAAGATGGTGGCTCTCTTGTTAGAACCCTCCATGGAGTTTTTGTGGCATCTCATAATTCATGGTCCGTGGTATTATTTTTCATTCACTTCACTTATGCACAATAAACGAACTATATTACATAAAACACCATCAATTATACACAATATAGAGTCAAGTAACACAAGATTATGAATAAATTATAAAATCCACAACATGACAGACCAAAATCCCGCCAAAAACTCGCGCCATAGACAATAACAACTTCTATAAAAACTTTTTTTAATGTCATTTAAATTCGAAATAAATTGAGGTTTAAGTGTAGGGTTACCCGGAAAGGCATCATAATTATTTTAGTGTTGACACTAAAGCTCATATTAAACCTCCATAGGGTGTAGATATTTAATCATAATACATACTTCTTGTAAAATTAATTTGCTACGGGCCACACGTTGTCTTAATCCGTCTATGATTGTTTAAAGTAGGTAGTTACCTAATGCCACAAAATATATGGCATATTTATAAACAAACATATAAAACATAAACTATACTGGACGACATTTCTCAGAAACGTTCTTTATGTAAATTTGTAATTAATTAGGTAGTTGATTTATCTATCTTCTATACATATATTATAATTAAAATGATAAAGGTCTGCCGTTGTGTGCATTACGCAAAAAATACTGGATATATTTTAATATTTTTTTTTGCTTTACTTGTTAAACACTATCTAAAAAATTAATTATCACGCTATCTTCATTTAGTATAAAGTCATTACAATTAGAAGAATCTGCGATTTTTATAAAAGGTATGCGTTCAGCGATATGTGAAAGGGCCGGGGCGGGGAAGTAAACGTATAATATTGTTCACAAAGAAATTTCATAGGCACAGTATATTTTTGCTTTCAATATATTTTTTGTTTTTTCCTCTGTTATTAAAAATATATTGTGGACACAATATACAACGCAGACGAAGTTGTGGTAAGCAGCTAATTTTTAAAGTATCATCATCATATATATATAATAATACGTGAAGCCTAAACTTTGTATCCCTTTTTAAAGGAATTGGGTGAACAGATGAACGTGAAATTTGGCATAGTTAAAGTTTATATGGAGGAGAAGTGCAGAAAGCTATTTATTTTATATAAAATGCATTAGAAGTACATTAAATTAATTAAAATATGCATTACTCACACTACAGCTTCAATTTTACATAACATATACACACATGTAAATAAAAAAACATTTTGACATCTGTCAATAAAGGACTTCAAAAAAGGTTGTGAAGGAAGTTGCTATGCTCGACTGTATGTATTATTTTACTCTTACGTTCCAATTACCCTTTTTCATTCTACATTCAACAATGATATTAACCCTAATAAAATGCAAACTTAAAAAAATCATGGTCGAATGTCGACCACTGGCCGCCCACTAGTCGTATATATTAATACGTGAAGCTCATACTTTGTACCCCTTTTTAAAGGAATTGCATGAACGGATGAAAGTGAAACCTGGCATAGTTAAAGTTTATATCGAGGAGAAGTGCAGAAAGCTATTTTTAAAATATAAAACGCATTACAAGTATATTAAATTAATTAAAATATACATTACTCACACTAATGCTAGAATTTTAAACACCATATACACACATATAATTGGAAAAGACATTTTGACATCCGTCAAAAGGTCTGTCACTCTTACGTTTCAATATTTTACCTTTTCAATATTTTTAACATGACTGACGTTGCATGCGTTACATGCCCTTTGAAATCAATTGGTCAAATTGTAGGTTAATTTTATAATAGTATAATATGTAAATTCATAATTTAAATAATTATCTTTAGTAAATTTATAGAACCACTGAAGTAATGATTATTCTATTTGGTCTTATTGAAAATTTTAGGTGCCCGGACAGCTTTCACTTTGTTTAATATTGTCATAAGAATAAAGCAATATTACCAAAGTCAATATTTCGTATTTTTTTGTGGTGAATTCACTTGAAATGATGATTCAATAAAAGAATGAGCCTAAAATTCTTTGTAAAATCAAAATAAGAAAATTTGTTTGCTCACGAAAGTAATCCACAACTGAGATCTCCGCGGTTAGAATCATGCATTTCAACTTGATGTAGCAACTATATTTATTACAGTTGATGATAAATTTGGAACAAAAAGGAACTCATTTTCAAAAGATAATGGTAGTATTAAAAACTTGTTTGGTTTGGATTCATTATTTGATTATATTGTGTATCCATATTACTTTTCCAAACAATTATACTGGGTGTATCACTATTCCTTATAATGTATAGGCCACATTTAATTCAATATCACCCAGAAATACCACCTACCCATGATATCGTGTAAAATTAATTGATAATTGTGTCATGAGTTGCGATAAATTTCTTTATTTTCGTAAATTTATCTTTACTTAGAATTTGAGAGCCTTACCACGTTATGTAACCGGCTGTTTTTGTTTCAAATTTATAATTAGTTTCAATTTTCATTTAGACATAGACTTTTCAATGTTTATACAATTTAAAAAAAAGTGGCAAATAACTGAGTAGCCATGATGAAAACCTTTGATAATAGAAGTATACCCTTTGACAAAAGAACCCGAATAAAGTTCAGACTTTAAAAAATCAATGAATTATGGTCGAATGTCGACCACTGGGCCCACTAGTAAATATTAGTTCGTCAAAATTACAGCACTTTGCTTGATAACATGTACAGTTGTAACTAAAGAGCGATAACCAATAAGAGATCAGGATCAATCGGCTAAAGTTATCGGTATCATCATCATCAGCCTGTAAGAGACCCACTGCATGGCATTCCCGAAAGAAGCTATGGGCGTAATCACCACGCCACCCCGCGACATATTTTTGATGGTGGTAGAGCCACGCTGAAACTATTATTGATTTCAGCATGAATGGGTCGGCTCGCCCGGGGTAGTACCACCCTCTCATAGAAAACCGACGTGAAGTAACAGTGCTTGCATTGTTGCGTTTCGCTCGGTCAGTGAGAGCGCCGGAGACCCATCTCCCCTCCCCTCTCCTCTCCCTTTCCCTCCTCTAACCTTTCCCTCCGAAAGATGGCAACGCACTTGCGACTCCTCTGGGGTTGTTAGTGTCCATGGATGGTGGTGATCACTTAACAGCAGGTGACCCACATGTTCGTTTGCCACCTATGACATAAAAAAAAAAAAAATATTGGCGATTTCAAACTCTGAGAAATCCACTGTTCCATGTTTTCCCACACACAGTAGTACGTTACAAGAACATTTCTCAGGTTCAGACTTTCTCACGATGTTTTCCTTCTCCTTCACCAGATAGTGTTACTAATTTGGATTTGTAGATATAGGCGAATTCCGAATAATTCCATCGTACATGCCAGGGTTGGAACCTGCAGGGATAGATATACCACCAGTCAAACCACTAGACCACCACGGCTTATCACCCCGCATTCGACATGCCGACAGCTAAAGCCGTGGTGGTCTAGTGGTTTGACTGGTGGTATATCTATCCCTGCAGGTTCCAACCCTGGCATGTACGATGGAATTTTGTTTTTGGATTGCACTGTGCTTACCATCAGGCACAGTACAAACATTTTGCCGTGCTACAATAAAAAAAAATGTGAATTACGAAATATGTCGTCAGTATGCTTCTACTCCCATGTCACTGGTTGTGATAATTGTGACCCAATGGAGTGTCCCTCCACCCTTTTTGAATTATTCATATAATTCAAAAAGGCTGAGGGATGAGGATCATCCCTAATTAGCATTCCATATTAATCAGTCATGAATTGCACTTGCTTATCACTCTCTGTGATAATTGGAACCCAATGGAGTAGCCCTCCACTCTTTTTTAATTGGATGACCCTCATTCCATATTAATTGATTATATCGTCAGGTATCAGAGACTACATTCACGTTATGGATCTTGCAAGCGGCCATGTTGCAGCATTAAATCTATTAAGCAGTAACCACATTGGGCTCAAGGTTGGTATTATTAATTTTGATAACACTTTGCTTAGACTTTGAATTTATGGTGCAACTATTCATTTATGGCTATAGGTATACAACCTCGGTACCGGGAAAGGGGTATCCGTGAAGGAATTAGTGAACGTATTCGAGCGGGTAACCGGTACCAAGATCCCGTTGAAATACGTAGAACGAAGGTTGGGAGACATAACCGCTATGTGGGCTGACGCATCGCTTGCAAAAGAAGAGCTTGGATGGTCTACAAGATATACCATCGAGGAAATGTGTAAGTATAATAATAAAAGTAAGTTAATTGTTTGTGGTCAATTTGCGATTTCTTTAAATACCCATTTAAAAGAAAATTCGACAACAGCCTAATAAGCTTCTCTATCAAATTTCAATAGCTTTATTAGTTTCTTTTCTTCTATTTTCATTACTCTATTCTATCTTTTGTGGGCTTGCCCATTGCTACCGTGTCGAGAACATCCAAAGACTAGCGAAACCATTGAATACTTTAATGATTAAAAACAAAAAAAATTTGCATGCTTCTAAGCGACCATGCACCCATTTTGGTTGTGCCGTCAAATTGCAACACCTTCCTAGAAATATTTCGTCTTTTTCATCTTCGTATTATATTATACTTTCTGATACATAAAAATATCTAAAAAGCTTTAATTTGATTTCAAAATTTGTTTTTGAAGTTATACTTCTTTTGGCGCGTTAGGGAAAAATGTTGAGAGTAAATTTTTAAGATGAGCGTGTACACCGTCACAAACACCCTGAAGCTAGCTATTTTTGTTTCTTTGTATTTGTTGTTTGTAATTCTTTGTATTAAAACTTTCAATGTATTAAATACCTTTTTTCTATTGTTAGTGTCGTTTTTTCTACAAACGTAGAATAAGGCGAAAGAGAAAATTTTTGAAAAGATTTTTATCTTGTTACGCCAAAGAAGTATAACTTCTAACGCGTGTACATAAGTACACACACGCTTTTTTTTATGCAGGCACTGATTTTTGGAGATGGCAGACTATGAATCCTGAAGGATATCCCAAGAAATCTGTCAAAACAGGCGTAATCGTGAACGGCAACAGTTAACGGGCATTTCATATATTGTATACGTCACAATTATCATTAATAAATAAGTATATTTATACATTACAGTGTTTTAATTGACTATATTTATTGTATTACATTACATACTCAGTATTGTTTGTATTTATGTAGATATTCCGTTTACCCCTGGAGAAACCAAAACCACAAGATTTAAATTCTATACGAACGAATGAAGAACTTATGATGCACTGGTAAGATGGCACAAGGTTTTTAAAAATACCATATTTATTACAAGATTTGAAGAATAACAAATTATGTAATAAAAAAATATTCTTTAAAAAAAAACGGTTGATATATAAATACAATGTACGCCATTTCGAGATGGATATTAAAAAGATAGATAAAGATTATTTAAAAAATTCCAAGTTAGCACCAAATCTATTATTTTTTTATGTCATAGGAGGCAAACGAACAGGCGGGTCACCTGGTGTTAAGGGATCTCCGCCGTCAATGGCCACTAGCAACGCCAGGAGAGTCGCAAGTGCGTTGCCATCCTGTGTTTGAGGGGGGTTAGGTGGACCTCCGGGGCTCTCACTGACCATACAAAACGCAACAATGCAAGCAGCGTTACTACACGTGGGTGTTTCTGTGTCGGGTAGTACTACCCCGGGCGAGCTGACACATTCATGCTGAAACCAGTAATAGCTTCAGCGTGGCATAGTCCGGTGAAGCTGTGAACACCCTGCCGGGTCAATAGCGTAGTCAGTTCGAGAAAAAAAAAAAATTCAGCGTGGCTCTACCATTTACAACCTACCACCGTTTTTTGTATTGTCTATTTTGATAGACACTGTATCGTTAGGAACCATTCATTATTGGTGGACAACCAAAGGATTAATAAAATTGGTATATGTTAACTAATCGAGATAAATTGCCATTCACTCATGCCAGAATTAATGTAACATGTTTTTACTTTCTCAACTACGATTGCCGTTTGCTAAATCAATGTCCAATTCCAGACTAAACTCGATTTCTACGCCAAATTTTATTAAAATTTCAGTAGTATAGGGGTGTGATTGTTGGATAAATATTAAAATAAAAATACTTTCACATACATAACATGTAAGACATATATTAAATCACAAGTAAAGAATGTGTAGGGAGTTAATATCCAGCCATTCCATTTATATCTTTATCATCTATTCTCCCACTTCTCCCAGTGTGTTCTAGCTACAAATTGTATCTGTCGCTCTGTTGCAGTCAAGTGTCATCACTTCACTGATGTAGAAACATTTTTTTCAAACCGACTATTCTCTGTTGACCTTTTGAACCTTTACAATTTCGCCAGGCCTTTTAAACAAGCGCTTAAGGCACTCAGGCATATGGCAATCAGCTTAAGGGTGCAAAAGTGGCTGGATCTTACAACTTGTGTACCTATCGTGTGTGTGTGTGTTGTGTGTGTGTGTGTGCGTGTGGTGTATGCGTATGTGTGTGTGGGTGTGGTGTGCGTGAGTTTGGTGTGCGTGCTGTGTGTGTGGTGTGCGTGTGTTGTGTTTGCGTGTGTGTGTGCGCACGTCGGTTGATCTATAGCAGGTGTGGCCAACTTTTGTGCACATAAAATCTACTTTTTATTTTAAAATTGTGCCGCGTTCGACCTATTTCTTAGGTAAAAGGGGGTACGTTTATGCAATGTGCTTTTATACCGACGCGCACTCTTGCGAGTTCCATGATTTATGGGTAAATACGAAACATACATGAATACCCCCCTTCCCCCCATCCCAATCCTCAAGTCGACGGATGTCAGTGGAAAGTCGTACCATTAACTCCACTAATTGCCGTAGTTTAAAAATCTGCTACTGAGAACATTTACGAATCAAGTAAATATGATAGGTAAGGAAAGGTATAATTTAATTTAAAACAGAGAAAAGGCACTTACATTTTCACAGTTCACAGCTCAGTTTCTACAATTCTACATTAGTTCACGCGTTACGTTTGCCCGTCAAGTAAATAAATTTTTGTATTCGGCGTGCTCTACTTTGTGAGAAGCGCAGGTAACGAACAATATGCACACGGTAGGTACATGCAACGGCTGCAAACGTCTCCCTGCTCGAAGCATGAGCTGCGTACATGTTTATTCCTGCATCAAGTACTAGATACATTTGGCATTGAATTCGTCCCCTCATGAAACTTGCGAGTGATCGACCAAAATTGGTCGCGCGATCGACTGGTTGGCCACTCCTGATCTATAGTACATGTGTGATGAGCTAGTGAATGCGCTGTTACTGTATTGCGCTTGCAGTGTACTCGAGGGTATCCAGTCGGGGTCGAATGTAAGAATCAGACTCACACCACTCTTATATCTATACAATATAAACGGAGATGTCCTACATGAGTCAAACGAGTTATTTCGAGCCAGAATTGCCTCCGTCACCACGCATATACCATCCCCCCAACCAGGATGCATTACTTCAATGTGCTGATTATTGATTGGCCGATCCGACAATTGTTTACATAGCTGTAAAACAAATAATTGTAATTTTATGTTCATTATATTAATCGCATATGTATATTCAAATACACACACACACATTCAGTATACCTGGTCAAGAGTTACAATACTTCAGGCTCCTCTACAGCTAACGCCTTTGCTGACAATGCTCCTGAAACGTGACTCGGCTTCATACACACACTTCTATTATATTAATCTTCGCTATCGTATAGCGAAATATGTTGCCATTTCAATGGTTCATAGCCAATACTTGTCGTGTGAGGTAAGAGGTATCTCGCAAAAAGCTCCAATATTTGAGGATTTTCTTTATCAGTATATGCAGATAGTAAGTCTGAAAAAAAGGCTATTTAATTTTGTAAATTTAAAAAATAATTAGAAAAATATAGATTGATTTCAAATGTTACACAAAATTTTCAAAATGCTACACAAATTTTTCAAAATTTCAAATAAATTGCGGTATAAGTTATTGGCAAATGTATGGAAAAATTTCTTTGAGTTTCTCAATTAATTATTATTTTTAATATACTTTGCAAATAGATTATCAATAATCAAAGTTTAAATAACAACATAGTATATTTTTCTATAGATTGTATAACAATCCTTATTGAAATGGAACATTAATTCTAAATACCAACATAACATTTGTACGTAAATTAAAAAATATGATACCTAGTAATGGTGGTTTATGCGAGTGTAAAGCACTCGGCACACTAATGATTACATGGCCATCCGGCACATTCTTGATATTACCAACTTTGCCCAAGATCAAACGCTCATAAGGCTGTTTTCTAGATCCAGTACCAAATCCACAAACTGGTTCGAAATTCACTGTAACCTTCAACCAATACCAAGTGGCAATATATTCAACGCCCCACTCGGGAAAAATTAGCTCTTTGACAGCCAAAATATTGCTCGGTGAATTAGTACACCATACAGCGATTAAACTGTTATCAGATAACAAATTTTTAATAGGAATGGATGCAATGTCTTCATTGTACATCATTGAATAACTGAGAAAGAAAAGTTATGGTGAATATCAAAGATAAAAATGATCATAACTATTTATTATTAATATAGTATAGCATAAAAGCAGAAAAGATATAAGGACTAATCAGTAGAATAAGTAATCCTTTCATAAGCTAAGGGTAAATGATGAATAACAGTATAAAAAAGTACATATTGGATGTCAAAACATCTGCAAATAATAATAAACCAATTTATAACATTGATATTAAAAAAATAATGGTATTACAGAATATCCTTAACTTCAAAATTTTTTGTTTTTAGTATAGATTAAGAAAAAAGATTTTTGGTTTTTATTACAGTTTACCTCATCTTATCACTGGCATTTTTAAGTCTTCTGATATACTTATTCCACCATGGTGGATCAGCTACAACAATATCAAATCTATTGTCATCTAGTTTACTGCACAACTCTTTCACACAACCACAATGAAATCTGAAAATGTTGTTCAATACAATGTTAGTACAATAAAACCAGTGGTGTAACTATAGAGTGGCAGAAGTGGCAAAATACCATGGGCAGCCTGATGCTGCAACCCAGACCAAGAGAGTGCAAGTTCAATAGCAACTACTTCAGTGGTGTACTAGAATTAAATTACAATGTGACAATTTTTATTAGAGCCCCATCCAATGAATTTGCCACAGGCCTCAGATAATATAGTTAAACTAGGGCCAAGAGTCTTGTTTTAAAATAATATAAATAAAGTATGCTTGATGTAAGTTTAACCCAATTTTCCTGTCACCAGTTCCTAAGAAAAACTAATAACATTACATAACATATATTTACAATGGAAAAGCTAATTGAATAACAAGGTATTGAGTCTTTGCATTCTATACAATTAACCATGGCACTGTCTATATTATTATATCCGGATATATGAGAGATTTAGAATATGTGTTTGTACGTTACTTATATATGCCTTTGCTTTATGCACAAAATAAAATGCAGGTATGTAAAAAACTTATTCTTGTTGATTTAAAATTACTCACTTTTTATATAGTCAAATTAAAATAACTAGTGGGCGCCCAGTGAAACATTCAACCTATATTAATTGAATTTTTTAACTTTATTGGAGTTCTTTTATCAAACGCATCGACTTCAAATATATAACTAGGTAGTTCAAATATCAATATTTTTTATTTAATTCGGTTAATTTAATAATTATGTTATTTTTCGCTTTTTAGTGCCTTATTAGTTTTTCACATCGAAGGCGGTTTATTTATTTTTTGTAAAAAAAATTATATCCCCATTTTTAGTGTTCATAAATGTATCTGGTTTGTAATGAGTATAATAAATTGGTTCTAATTTCACAAAAATACGTAGCGACGAAGTGGGTGAAAATCAAATAAACGATATTTCACCCCCTTAGGGGTTGAATATTTTCTTCAAATTGTATGTATGGGATCACTGCTGAATATAACTAATTCAAATAAAAAAGAATCATTAAAATCGGTTCATAATTTGCGGAGATATCGATTAACATACATTTACAAAAATACATACAACCGAACCTAGTAATACACTGTCTATATTATTATTCATATGAGAGATTTAGAATATGTGTTTGTAAATTACATAGTATAAAACAAAGTTCCCTACCGCGTCTGTCTGTCTGTCTGTTCGCAATAAACTCAAAAACTGCTGAACGGATTTTTCACCAGAGGAATTCCCGAGGAAGGTTTTTTTATATAATTTTTATAGGTTTCTTTTTATAATCAGGGTGGGACAACCTCTGCCAGTCCGGCTAGTTACTTATATATGCCTTTGCTTTATGTACAAAATAAAATGCAGGTACTTATGTAAAAAACTTAATATTGTTGATTTAAAATTACTGACTTTTTATGTAGTCAAATTAAAATAATATAATAACTAAAAATCATATAATAACTGAAATACATTGATAATAATATACTAGATTTTGAATTTTAAAGAAAATGAATTATCAGATATTGGTAAGTATAAATTGCAAATTATGTTTGCAATCAAAAACCATTATTGTGAATATTTCCTACAAAACTTTGGTACTTGTATGAAAAATCAAATTATATTTTGAACCTCATTATCTAATCTTTGTCAACTTTTTTACTATATATAAGAGTTTCTGGACACAATCAGTTTCACATGCAAGTAGGAACTGGAAAATAGAGATGACATATTTAAGTAGTTTTTATCAAAATTAAGATACTTGGTTTTTACTTCAGAATAGTTGTGTTATGAACATATTTAACCTTATGTTTAACTTTGTGAACTTTCCCAGAACAGTACCATAAATGTATACAGGAATTAATGTAACAATGTTCACCCAATTAAATACAAAAATGACATTCAAAATACCTGCATTTTGGTGGTATCAAAAAGTATTCTTCTTTGATTTCACATTTCAATGCTATATTGGAATTATTTCCTCCATTAATACCCATATGATTAAATGCACAAGATTCAATTGTATGTTTGGATAAGCTTCTAACATCTGAAGTATTCAATGAATTATATTTTGTGCTAATTTTTAATTTGACATAATTTGGTAGATCTTCCAGAAGTGTGTTATATACATTTTTTATTTCTATTGTCTGAAAAATAAATAAAATAAAATATATTTTATATTAATCATACAACTTATACTAATAGCGGAAAAGCTGTTATTTTGCTTTTTGAAGCACCAACAATACCAAGCAAGCGAAGCTTCGCTGCCGCCCTAGTCCTCTATGTAGGTTAGTATTGCGAACACCTATCAAATACCTTGCTGTTTTAGATCAATTTTTTTGTTAAACATTATGAGTTTCAATGTGAATTATGAAAAATATGTAAAAAAATGAGGGCAGAAGTTTATTGTAAATATTTTTTTTCCCCAAGATTTATGCTTTTTCATATATAATTTATTTCTTATTGCATAGATATACACAGATTCATACAAGTTATTATTTATTTAGTTGAAAAGTCAACCATTCTTTTACAAAATTACTATAATTTTTTAGTACTGTTAGAATATTTTTAAATACGTAAAATTAAATTTTTCCATAAAATGTACACATTTTCAGCAATCATTTTTTGCTCTACTTATATATATAGACAAAGTATTGTACAAACTGTTTTGTTTTAACTTAAAAATCACCAAGTTGTTAATATATAACATTACCAAAGATTGTTCTGAGGTGCCACAACCTCCATACTTTGATCATGAATATCCCAGTAACTATTACTTTCCACGGTCGGGGAGTGGTATAGAGAGGTAGTCAGCCCCCCCCCCCTTTCGCCCCGTCATCGCTTATTTCAGGATGCGAATTTCTAATGCAGCCCCCAGCCCCAAGTTAAGAAAAATAAATCGGTTAGATACACTAGGGTTAGGTTCGCAATGCATTTTGTATATAAGCAACTTAATGATTTTTAAGTTTCGTCTCGGTTTTTTTTTTTTTTTATGTCATAGGTGGCAAACGAACATGTGGGTCACCTGCTGTTAAGTGATCACCACCATCCATGGACACTAACAACCCCAGAGGAGTCGCAAGTGCGTTGCCATCTTTCGGAGGGAAAGGTTAGAGGAGGGAAAGGGAGAGGAGAGGGGAGGGGAGATGGGTCTCCGGCGCTCTCACTGACCGAGCGAAACGCAACAATGCAAGCACTGTTACTTCACGTCGGTTTTCTATGAGAGGGTTTGGTTAGGTTAGTTTAAACTTGCGAAAAAAGATAATGAGAGGCGTCCACGGAAGCATTCGGCGAGCGCGGTGATTAAATACAAAAGTACCCAGTAATCTTTTTCGGGCTTACTAACGGATAAAAAATATTTCTATAAATAATGGAACATCAATCACAAAAATATGATACATATTCGAAAAACTTACTTCTTCACTAAAGTTTCTATCATCGTAACTTCTTTTTCTATTGTTTTTTTCTAATACAATGCAAAATATCCACGGCTGAAGACTGTAAGAAACAGTTTTGTTTTCATATATAATATTTTGATATAATTTATGAACATAGTCACCATGATCAACTATGGTATAGTTATTGCTCTTGAACAATAAAGTCATTTTACTCAGTATTTACGTAAATTATTTACAGAATCACATAGTAATAATAATAAGTATTATAGGAAGCTAGGAGTAATATTATACTGTGATAACTTCACCCATAGACTATTATTCGTACAAGCCATAGAGTAACGAACCTGCGAGTAGTCAATAGAGATTAGAGAGTGGCAAATCAGTTTTTTTTTTTCGAACTGACTACGCTATTGACCAAGCAAGGTCTTAACAGCTTCACCGGACTACTAAGGCGAGCGCTTAAGGCACTCAGCCGATTTTACTTTGACAACTAGCTCAAGGGTGCGCGGCAAACCTCGGCTTTGGCTGTTG